>JAKTYO010000033.1:69649-83800 GCA_030578735.1 Metschnikowia noctiluminum | reverse complement strand
GATCTAGTCATGACATAAAACTTGGTCGAGGGTGGAGCGTGCAATTATACATTCCGGATAATACGCACATCTTGGAGGTCATGCTGAAGCAACATCAGCTATAGAAGGCGACATTTTTTTTTTGTGACTGTTACACCACCTGCGTCAATATAAAGCGCATTCAACATATGACTGACATCTCAGGAATTTTTGCAACGGACAAGCGATTTTTCTTTTTTTTCTTGAAGAAACTTCATATTGTAGGACGCCGCGGATAAATGTACCGGGAGTACGTTCACCCAGGTCTTAAAGCTATAGAGAGAAAAATCTACAATAGATGGCAACATCAATCCAAGCGAGTAGGTGCTATACATCTACTACTTCCACAGCTTCCCCGGGGCTGCCACCCCCCATGAAAGCATCTACCCAATCTACTCAGATTGACATCAACCTCTCGGTTTTTTTCCCTTTTTTCTAAAGAAACATCATCTCGTATCGTGTATTGATGGCGTAATCACGTGATCCGAGTTTGCGATGACTCGTGCTTGACTGAACAAAAATATCACTAGGGTAGGCCTCCGGAATAGAAAAAAAATACGCTTCGACGTGGCTGGCTGTTACTTTGTAAATCCATATCGTTAGGGTAAATTTTGGGAAGTGATTTTAAAAAAATGAATTTACAAACGACACAAATTATGTTTGCGTTCTGTGGTCTGGTTCTGCTTCGTTCGACTGGTTGCGAAAGTCTCGTTCTTTGACTGAATTGACTTGAATCTCAAAGTATACAAGTAAACACTCACCAAATTTTTCAATGCTTAAATAATCTTCTTTGAATTGATAAAGACTTCACTAGCTAAGCAACAATTTTTTCTTGTGCTAATCTCGCCATCAAGTATCTCAGGACTTTGGTGCACATCAGATCGTATCCGTCACGTCGCACAAGATGATGCTTCTATGAGAAAAAATTGAAAAAGAAAACCAGGGCCCGTCATGAGGTAAAGCGTCGGAAGCTGGCAGCCTTGTCACGACGGGACGTCTGGTAAGTATTTGGGAGTGTTGCATCTTTGTTTGTGTAGCATATATGTAGTTTTCATCTGCCGGCTACGGTCCAGGGCTCTTCATAAATATTTCATGTAGGGGAAAAAGTGAAGGCGAGAAGTGAAGGCGAGAAGTGAAGGCGAAAAGTGATGGCGAATATTTCGTCCGCTGAGAAAAAGTCTGTTAAACTAACTCTACTGTGGTTGTTACTAATCTGGCAGTAGAAGTAATTATTTTTTAGTATTTGACAATGGTACGCTGAGGTTGACAGCACTTTCATGGAGTATGCATAGAAGGGACGTAAAATGCCAAGGGTGTTTTCTGTCGTACAGACAGAAAATCTTTTTTTCTTTCATCAATATAGACAAATTGAAAGTGGATCATTGGATCTTTATTGCACTTTCCCATTGGTTTCGCAGATAGCGGGGACAGATAAGCAGCCTTTCACAAGTCTTGGCTGGGCAAAGCGAATAGTTTTTGACCAAAATCACCAGGCGGCCAGTTCAACGGAGCATTTTCAGAGTACACTACTGAGATCATTCCTTGAGAGCAGGAGACACCAATGAGCAGCAACCCAATACTATGAGATACCAGATTTCTTAACTGGTGGCTAAGGTCGTGGGCCTATATGCTTCCAATTTCCAGAGACAGTTGAGCCCACCAAGAAGAGACGTGCTCTTTTCTCCAATTTCTTTGATGGGAGACGGCTAAATCCCCAAGTTGCCATTCTTTTTTTGACCCAAATAGGATAGGTTTTGATTTAACATATTCCAAAGTACATGGTGTAACTCCATTACGAGACGTCATCGATTGCAACGAGCTTCGTCTCCATGAGTTCTGGGGAACACCCCGCACATACACCACATTTTCAGACGAGAGAAGGGTGGCTGGCCATTGATGCCAAGTCTCCTTCCTGCGTTAAACAGCGGTTTGTTACGTAGCAGATACTGACATTCTCAAAGCCCGTTATTGTAGCATATCGGACGGCGAAAAAATCGGCGAAGCTCAAGTGAATGTATCTGGTGTCTTCACGAGTGATTGATTCTGTAAGGTCTTTGGATCAATATTCGTCTCAACTTCCCCAGATATGTGTCGAAGGCATATTTGGCTGGTTTCAGAATTCGTGGTCAACGTGTTTTCGGGAATATTCCACCAAAAAAAATATCAAAAAAGACCTGTCCAGTTCACCGAAAATACAATGGCTCAATTCCATTTTGCGAAATCTCAACTGGGCCGAGCTTACATTCTCCACTCTGACTAGCGTTGTAATAATAATAATAGAGTTATCTGTATAAATATACGGAGGAGTTGACCAGAACTTATATAATCAACCCCCAAGGAGCAAGAAGAAGCTCTCGCTCCTGAGGAAACTTTTCAGTACACGACGGGCCCATCTTCCAATGTGCAGTCCCAGGTCAGTAACATGTCAGATATCTCTGACACGTTGCCAAATTATTGACCATCTTGCAGACAGTATAACCAATTGATTGAAATTACAACATGCAGGATGCATACCGGTTTTTTTATTGCACAAGGAGGCTAAGCACAAACGAGGCTTCGCCTGACGACGGCACGTCTCATTGCTCAATGTGAATCAGGTCTTATCATTCCGCATCGAGCCGTATCATAATCACAGTTGCGCAAAAGGTGCTACTTCCAACATACACGCAATAGAAATAGAAAGCAAGAAAAATCAAAAATCAAGAATCAGAAGAGACAAGTGAAGAATAAGAACGGTCTGGTTTTAAAATTATAGAGCAAGAAGATCTGAAGATAAGTTCGGGTATTTCGCGAAGCACGTTTACCAAGGACTTTGGTATTCTCGGTCAGTCAAAAAATCTTTCATTTGCTCTCTCCTTTTCGCTGAGCAAACATTTTTGGATATAGGGGCGTCCTAGGAGCAATATACCATCCATGTTACGCATAAGGTTGTTATTTGCGTATCAGCACGAACTATAATTTACAAAAAAATTCAGGGCGTTCATATTTCGAGGCGTAAAAAATCCAGGGCGTTCATATCACGAGGCGCAAATTTTTTGGGCGTAGATAATTTTGGGCGTAAATTTTGGGCATAGATAATTTTGGGCGTAGCCGTAGATGTTTCTGGGATTTCCAGCTTGAAGACGGTCGCACTCCTTGACAAAAGATAAAGACAAATTGATCCTGAAGTTGTTTATAGCTATGACATTTTGGGACTATATTCACAGAACTTTAATATAGTCTTTTCCAAATAATGCATGGTGAAAACTAATGGGCAAACAAGCTAAGGTTTTAGTTTTGCCTGTGCCTCCTCTTTCATTTTTTTTTTTAAATTCTTACTTTTGCTTACTCACAATCGCTGGCTGGGATCGGATCCGGCGACTTGCATCCAGTTCTATCTGCAGTCTGAACTCAAAACACAGCCTTGAAATTTAGCGCTGGAGTTTCTTGGCATTGGTGAAAATTGATTCAGCACTCATCTGTGAACCAAACGATACGTTTTGCTTGTCCCATACATATGCTCAAGGGATATGTATCTCATATATTCAAAAAAAAGTTTTTCAAGGATGAACTTTGCTTATCGTCTCATCTTTGAAGTATACAAAAAGAAACGACATCAGCAGGATTCGAACCTGCGCGGGAAATCCCAATGCATAGGCTCGAAGATTCGAGTGCATCGCCTTAACCACTCGGCCACAATGCCTTTTCATGACTCATCCAAATGCATGCTGAACTCACTGAGACATATGAAAAAAAGATACCTGACATTCCTCGTTTTTTTCAACAGTTTCCGACAAGTAATAATTCTCTGATGGCTTCTCAATAATTTCGCAGCCAGCCGATGAAGTGCCCTATTATGCATCTGCTTTTGAACATACGTAGATACACATTTTTTTTAGTTCAATTTCGTATAACTTCGAGTTCCTGGCGTTGGTGAGCAGCAAACAAGCTTCTGAACATTATCCAGATTCATTACAGCCTAAAAACGGCTTCCTGTAATGCATATTGTTTCTTTTAAAAAATAATTCTGAAAGACTTCACGAACCCAAGAAGGGTACTTTTAATCGCTGCTTGCGTCATTTTCACCTTAGCCCGTCTCGTGATACAACAGATTCCTCTTTTATCTCCGCCTAGCAAGTAAACGGTTCACACTCTTGGAAGTATACTTTCTTACTTGTCACTTTCTTAAGAATCAGACAAAAAAAAAAAAAAAAAAGCAATGAGGAAAAGTAGCTTTTGTCCAATCTGAGCTCGCTTTTTCATCAAGTTGTGCGCATCTGAATCAGTTCAGGCCCCAATAATGAGCTACTAGTTCAGCTACAGAGTTGCCGGTTCGATTCAGTCGTAATCTTGTTTAATCTTGCCGATAACTTAAATAGGAGATGAATTGTTAGACAAAGAGCATCGACATTCTGTTGCTTAATCTGGTAATTCTTCACCTCCAATAACTCTGATGAATATTGTACACTCAATTGCAAGTCCGTCGTCTGCTGCCCTTGTTTCACGAATGAAAAGGCCCATTGATTGACTTGGCTGCAATGTTCAAGCAATAGCCCGAAACATTGCACCTGACTCTCAGGAAAGAATTTTTGTTTTCTTCGGAGATTCAAGCCATCTTTCTGTCTTGTCTTGGTAAGGAATATGGACGTGACTCATCCTCAAACATTACTTCGATCTATCTCACCTGAATGCGATTGGATCCTCAAGAGGATTCTATAAGCATCCCGTCCGGGTGAATGACGCACACTGCGAGGTCAGTGAAGGCGTTTTCAGGTAATTGACTTGCTTCTGAGTTACAGTCCTAGATCCTTTGCGCACAAATCAGACCCCACGATGCCATCTATGTCAAGTTTGAAAAGATTTCACTTCACAGAGTATAGGCTGCAGCGGAAACTTATGTGACCAAAGCATAAAGGAATAGATGATGATTCTGCAATCGAAGGTTTTTGTCGGAATCATCAAGTTGCCTGATTTCTAGTGACATGGGTGGCTTGAAGTGAAACTGTTTCAATGAGACGTTGATGATGAGCGACAGGATTGGTTATAAACTTCTCTGAATAAACGACCGTGAGCCCGAGCCAGTGGTAAAAAAGAAGAACACAAGATCGCTTCCTGATGGAGCTTCATTGACACCGCGGCATTCCTGAAGCAAAAGGCATACATTGCGTTTTTGTCTGACCATAAATGGGAGCATTCTCGCCCATGGGTTGCGATTCGAAAGTGGAAGGAAAAACATTTCCTCAATTGCATATTGGGGGCAGGAGGCAATCTGCGCGACAAGCGCTCGCGCATTTGTTTTGGTATGCTTGCAGCAAAGTGTGCATCTAGTGCCCAGGCCCGTTATTACTCACCAGATCCGCCTCAAACTGCCTTATGTCCGTCTACACATTGTCAGATGCACTACAACTGCCTTTGATATTAACCAAGATTCCCTTTTACGAGCCAAGTATGTAAAAAAAGAAAAAACAAGAACCGCACAATAATTCTAGTTTTTTTTTGGAAAAGTTTTTTCGGATAGCAATGTAAGAACGATCGGCTGCATGTGTCACCCATAATTTCGTGATGAGAGGCCCCTTGAATATGTGAAGGGTCACGCGAGCTCAGATCAGCAAAAGAGTTGGATAACGAAAGCCCAAACCTGAATCTTTGGCACTGCAATTCAGGCACGACGTTTTTTGGAGTTCCTAGCGCCGAGCTTTTTTAAAGGTGTTTTCCTTTACATGGCCGGCAGCAACGGTTCATCGTCAGCACTCTTGTGAAGATTTTCCTAAAACTTAACGGGGAATGTGAATGAGACTGCTGAACAGAGCCAAGGCGCCACTTTCTGATGTAGGCGTTTGTCACTCCACTTGTAGCCAGACTTTGTCTAAAAATACGAAGGAGCACGGATTCTGGCCAGGCCAACCACGGCCCCTATTTCCCAGAATTCTACACGTTTGTATGCACCACGCCCGGCATATTGGAAGGCAAAGCTCAGTAAACTTTTTTCATTTGCTTTGAACGGCAGTCCTTTCCATCTCTCAAGGGCGGGCAAAAACCCAGATGGTTGAAGGTTCCTGGCCGTCCTTACAAAATCCGTGAGTAGGTGTAAACAAGGTGCTTCCCGGGGGCTGGACAAGAAGTTGCTGTCTCAGAGATAGACAAATAAGGTTTTGGTGGGTCATACCCCACCCGCGCCGTGTGGATTAAGGTTTACAAGGGTGGGATTTCGGATTCTTGCGTGTTGAAGCAGAGGTGCTTATGCTGATCAGAGTATCTGGCAATCGCTAAGGGCGGGTTTCGGAATGGATCGACATGACTGCGAAAAAAGAAAAAAAAACGTAAAACAGATCTCCTTTAGTCATGTACCATTGCGCCTCTTTCGTTCTGTTTTCGTGTTCATGCCTGAATATGATACAAATGCACGCCAGGTGCACTGAAGGTGATTTCGGCGGTCGGAGTGTTTGGATTCCGCCCTTTCCAGGCCTGAATGCATGCGAAAAGTTAATGACTCCTTCGAGCTTTTTGTTGCGCGTATTGTTTACAATGTTATGGAGTATATGCAGTACACATCTGTGATTTCCGGGGCGACCCGAAATTACCGCGCGCGTGGTATGGCTGCGTCATCTGAGGCGCGTCAAAAATCTGAACCTGAAGGAGGACAAAGCGCAAGCATCGCGATCGCGTTTGACACCGCCATTTATGCGTATTAGAACTCATCAACAATGAGCTGCCCTGCTATTTACGCAGAGGCACAGCGGAGACAAATAAGTAATGTTCAAATTTACTTTGTAGTTCCACCTCAATGCCTGAACCACTGTCTTCATTTTTTTTTTTTTCTCATTTGGTTTTGCGGAGTTAAGCCTGGAGCCTCTCCTGCTGTATGGCTGGCTATCGTGGGTCCAGCCCACCAGTGTGATCCAACAAATTCTGATTAGGCGGCCGAGCAGCTCGGGCCTGAGATGCAGGCGTGCCGTATGCATGTGGACGCAGGAGCGCGTTGGGGTGCAACGGCGGCAACCATCATGTTCGCGGGGCCAATTTTATTTGCTCTCGGGCAGCCGGCATTATATAAGACAAGGCTTCGTCCCCTTGCATCATACGACATTTCAAACTTCTTTACATTCGCTAAATCATCATGAAGTTTTCTACCGTTGCAGCTGCTTCCGCCATGGCCGCTTCTGCGCTTGCCATCGACGTCGCCTGCCGTGTTGGCGGTGTTCAACAGTCCGTTGTCGACTTGGACACCGGCTCGTGCGCCTTCCCAATCCCAGCTGCCTTGCCCGTGGACTTTGGCTTCATTGCCTCCGACAACTACAACGTCGACGCCTACTACGCCGAGGTCAACAACCAAAAGATCTTCAACGACATTGCCAACGCCGGCAGAACTATCAGCGTTTTGGCCAGAGACTTGTACAACCTCGGTGGCTTCCCACTCTTCCAAGTTACGGCTGACCAGACACCTGCGGTCAACTCGACCTCTGCCTTGAGAGCCAGATTCAACTCCAAGCTTGTCGCCAAGAGAGACGCTATGTCTGATTTGATTGCCTACATCAAGACCTTGACAGGAACTTCTGTCGGTGCTTCCGGTGAGCTTTCTGTGACCGACCCAGACGTTACCTCGTCCGGTTCTGCTTCCGGTTCTGCTTCAGCCTCTGCTTCCGGCTCTGCTTCAGCCTCAGCCTCTGCTTCTGCTTCTGGCTCTGCTTCTGGCTCTGCCTCTGGATCTGCTTCCGTCTCCGGGTCCGTTTCTGGTCAAGCCGCCTCCACCACCACCGTGGCATCCACCACCATCATCACTATCACGTCATGCTCCGACAACAAGTGCTCTGAGACCGGTGTCACCGCCACTCAAGGCCCAACAACTGTCACCACCAACGGTGAGACTACTGTCTACACCACCTGGTGCCCAGTGACCGTCGAGGCGTCTACTTCCACCAAGACCAGCACTGTCTCCACCAAGATCATCACCATTACTTCTTGTGCCGACAACAAGTGCTCCGAGACCACTGTGCCAGCCACCCAAGGCCCAACCACCGTGACCTCCAACGATGAGACCACCGTCTACACTACCTGGTGCCCAGTGACCGTCGAGGCGTCTACTTCCACCAAGACCAGCACTGTCTCCACCAAGATTATCACCATTACTTCTTGTGCCGACAACAAGTGCTCGGAGACCACTGTGCCAGCCACCCAAGGCCCAACCACCGTGACCACCAACGATGAGACTACTGTCTACACCACCTGGTGTCCTGTTTCTTCCACCGAGGGTGCCAAGGCTACTACGGAGACCGTCACCGTGACTTCCACTGGTGCTAATGGCGAGGAGTCTCTTGTGACCAAGACCGTGACTTCCACACTCGCTTCTAAGGCCACCACTGCTGCCACCGCCGCCACCACTGGTGCTACTGCCGGTACTTCCGTTGTTACTTCCACCTCTACTGGTGCTAACGGCGAAACCACTGTGATCACCAAGACTGTTGCCCCAGGTACCACCACCACTGGTGCCACTGCCGGTACTTCCGTTGTTACTTCCACCTCTACTGGTGCTAACGGCGAAACCACTGTGATCACCAAGACTGTTGCTCCAGGTACCACCACCACTGGTACAGGTGCTACTGAAGCCACTCCAGCTACTGTCACCACGACTTCTACTGGTGCCAACGGCGAGGAGACTGTCTTTACCACGGTTGTCACTTCCACCGGTACTCCAGGCACTGCTGCGCCAGGCACTACTACTACTGGTACTGCTGCCGGAACTGTCACTTCTGGCTGGTCTACTGTTGCTGCCCAATCCACTGGTGCCTCCACTGCTGCCCCAGCTGTGTCCACCGCTTTCAACGGCGCTGGCAAGGTCGGTGCTTCGTTGGCTTTGATTGCCATTCCTCTTGCTTATTTCTTGTAAGTTTTTCAATAATTTCGGCCCGCGGAAATTTTCCTTCCCGATTGGACATCGTGGTTTTCGCACTCGCGGTGCACTCCTTTTAGTCAACTCTTGTTAGAACATTTCATAAACTATTTTGCTTTGGTTACTTCACTTTTTCTTTGTTTTCCTCACTTCTTTCGGGTTTGTTGCCACGGCAGTGTTCCCACAGGAATCAGGTGATATTACGCAGTGCTGCACATTTGTCCAAAATATATGCGCGCGCAGCTTACTACAGTTTACTGTAGTGGTTATAGGCGAGTCTGGGGCCCTGGGCTTATATCTCTTATTATTTTTTTTTTTTGAGACTACTATAGTAAGTATTAAACAAATGAACAAGACAACATAAACTGGTAAAATGATGCGCTTGTCCTTGTTTTCGCTTGAGGCTTCGACGGTCAACTCGAAGTAAGTGCCAAATAACCAGCATGGCAAAATAAAAAAAACAATGGATCGAAGTCAGGCGATTTTTTTTGTTCGCGTTTGTTCTCTGCATTGGTGAATGACCACAGCTAGCTGAGTTACCTGTTCGAGATGCAGTTCGAATATCCAACAAGTTCAAACGAATCATCACTCGGGGCTTGAATCTTCCCACAAATGATCTGATTTCTCCTAAAACTTCAAGACGACTCTCATCTTGGGTGAGGAACATAATTTAAATGTTCTGTTCGAAAATATCGTGGATGCGACATCTTTCAAAATAAAAATTTACCTTCGGGTGTCTTTGGTGTCTCAAGGCGTACTCATACAGAGCCGCAATGCCTATTGGTTCTGAAAGAACAAGCTTTTCTAATGAACAACACATGAATGATGAATGACAATTATCCCCATAAAGTACTTCGTTAAGTGTGGTTAAATTTAATTCTTTTGACTGGGAGAAAGGGCCACATGGCGTAATTGAAAAAAAGCAAATGGTCAAATAAATGCGAAGAAGAGGACCTTCAAACTTCCGGAATGCCGTGGCCTATCAATACTTCCAACTTGAAATATCACTACAACTCACCGCATGCTGCCCGCGGTTTGAAGTTGAACTCTGAAGCTGAGGCCAAAGTTGCTGCTGGAAAAGTTAAAACAAATTTTCTACGTTTCAACAAGTGCGTTCCAAGCGGTCGATTTTGGCGTGGTGACGGCGTGAGGTGACCCGAGTTCAACACGAGGTACGTTTCTTGGGAGCTGGTTAGAGGTTTTCATATAATTACCTTGTGTTTGATTCCCTTGATCAGATGAGTCAGACAAAGCAAAAAAAAAAAGAACAGATGTGACTTTGGCGCGTCGTCTTGGCCAAAAGCTTGACACCCTCTTTCAGCCATCTACGCCCGAGATTACCAACTTTTTTGCAGCAAGGTCCACACTGAGCACATCTGCAAATGGCCAGCCGTATATTTTCAAAAGACCGAGTAAGCGCCCTACTTACTCTTCCTTCGACAGCGGCGAATTCCGAAACATTGTCTTGGAGTTATTTTGGCTAATAATTTGCGTTTTGCGTTGGCCGACAGTCTCACTTTTAGACGCTTAATGTCGTACCTCAACGACGACGACTCTACCTTGATCGCTCGTTCGAGTACTCGCAAGGAGCTCGATAGTCTCTACGGAACGGCTTGCGAAGCGTTACAGAAGACACTCGCCAGTCACCCCCGGTGGTTCTCTCTCACTATTGACGAGTGGAACTCAGAAAAAGATCACGATTTCCACGCGGGAACCTTGCACTACCTTGATGTTGGTTTCAGGCTTGTGGATGATGCAATTGGATTCAAGGTTCTCAAGAAAAATATATCTACACGGGTGAGGCGGTTTTCTAATTTCTTGTTGGGGCTCTTCCCGAATACAATATCAAGAGTCGCATCATTTTCATTACAAGAGACAGTGCTTGGCCTATGAACGCATTGCTGACATTCTTGCGACAGAGTGCAACAAGAATGTCGGTGAAAAGGTGCCTGCGTTCAGTGAAGATATCAGGTGCGTTGGGCATGTTTTCAATTTAGTGATTGGGGCCTTCTTGAGCTACACTTTCTCCGAAACCAAGAAGACAAAACAATTTGATACCATTTTGCAAATGCTCAAGAAGGTCATCCCGCGTTATGCGAATTCTTGCCGAAGATGAGGTCATTGCCTGGAGTCATATTCAATTCTTAGCGGCATCCGTCACAATCATTCCTTGAAAGATACTTTTCGTAAAATTGTTCAAGAGCCGAATTCAAAAGAGGAAGATTGTCTGAAAATGAACAGAAACCTAAGCCCCGAGACTCTTCTCAAGAACAACGAAACTACATGGCTCTCCACTTTGAAAATGCTTGAGCGGTTCATACAGTTTCATGAGCATCATCACAGAGATCTTGCGTTTGGCGGACAATGTGAAAAATTCGAAACGACTTAAGCTCGAGGCGTACGCGATTGAGGATGATGAGTAGGAGTATTAGGTGATCATACGCGATGTCCTTATTGAGGCCCCAACAAAGATGCTCCAAGAGTCAAGCTATATGACGCTCGAACACACCATAACAGTTGTGTCCGAATTTCTCAAGAGGCTGGGCGCTTCGAAAGAAGGTGGTCTCGGCAGTGCAAATCATCTTCTCCAATTGGCATTGAAGTCTGCATTTGACAAGCTTCGTGAGTTCCATCCTCTACATAAAGACGACATCGAGCCGATCAAACATCTTTGCCTCGCTACTGTGCTCGAAACCCGTTTGAAGATTGCAGCATTAGAAAGTGGTAGCATCACAACTTCAGCCAAATGAAATGTCGAGGAGTACATTCATGAAGTATATTCGGCATACAAAGCGAGGTTCGTTGATAATAACACTGGTCCCGTATTTATTGGAGCTAGGAGATTGGAAAAAGTACTTTGCGTCTGGGCGCAACTAATAACGACCCTCTTCCCGGAAGTCTTCTCGCTGGGCGCAGCCAATTCAAGAGCAGCTCCGACGAGGTCAAGAAGTATCTTGTCGAAGACCAACAGGACACTGTTTTCGAATTCTACACTGCTCGCAAAAACTCCTTTACGGTGATCTCACAAATGGCGAGAGACTTCTTAGCTATTCCTGCTATGTCTGCATCTTTGGAAAGATTTCTCTCAAAAGCGGGGGATATGGATACCTAGAAACGGAACCGTTTACAGCCAAGCACGATCAAGAAGTTGGCATTTCTTTGAGCGCGGGACCTCGCTATTGACAAAGAGAGCGCGGTATACGATGTCGCTGAGGAGGCGGAGCTTGAGTCTGCTAGGACCGCCAAGAATGAGATGCAAATTGAAGACGGCCTTTCAGAAGCTATTTCTAGGGCAGGTTCCGACACTAGCGAGGATGATGATGACGCTCGTGACAGTTTTGAGGCTCGAAAACTAACAGAATGATATTTTGTTCCCGTATAAAGTTTTAAACTCACTATCACCAAGTCGGCAAAAAAAAAAAAACTTTCTGCGCTCATCCCTGGAAGCCAATGAGTCAGAATCTAGTCCCGACGGTATACGGTATTGGCCTTCAAAGCATCGAAAAACTCCCTGACCTCAGAAACAACATACTAGTTTATTCCCATAGTATGGTTAGTGGTAATTAGCATGAGTGTAGTAAGCGTTACTATCACTATAGAAAATATCGGCTAAATAAAAATATGATTACTTCTGTTATTGAAAGATTATCATAAGTTTTGCAACACTGACCCTAGGCGAGTTTCCGGTTGAAACTGCCGATTGCGGAAGTCGACGAGAAAACATCGCCGGCATATAGCGGGTCGTCCCAAACGAGCTGTTTCAGAAAAATAAAGACGCAAAAAAGGTACTGGACCTGAAACGTCATTGGCTTGCGACCAATCGCTTGTTCGCTTCGATACTCTTTACAATAAATTCATGAAGACAAGTAGAAATACAAAAGAAAAAACAGCGAGTTTGAAATTTGGTCCGAGCGACCGAGTGACCGACAATCTGGCCTGATAAGCCTCGTCTCAAATCTAAGCCACTTAATTGTTGGGCCTTTCGCCATTCATGGGGTCTGGATTGCGCTTTTCAAAACCCTTGTAGAAATTATTGAGGTCGGATATAAAAAAAGCCCCTGGTGGGTGTCTCCTTGCCTATGAGAGCAAGATTTCAATTGATGAAACCGTGTCAATGTGATAAAATGTGTCACTTGAGGCTCCGCATCGGGAAATGACGTGCATCAGCCTGCATGCAGTCGTCGGAACCGTCTCAAATTGCGAAAAGCTGCAGCTAAAGTGTGTTTCGGATCTTTGAATTATTGCATAGGAGCATAGATGCCGTGCGTGCTACATGCGAAAGGTGCACTAGAAAAATTCTGAAACGTCTCTCCATTGGGTTCGACTGAGAGATGAAATTACTATAAAGAGACCGCTGGCTGCGGCCAATTTCGGTTTAATTACAACAGCATCCAATCATTCGTTCAGAGATGTTATTTCTCTTCTACTTGTTGCTAAGCGTGACCGCGAGATATGTCATAGTTTACAGTACAACAACCGTTAGACATACGACTGATATCACCATTACCAGTTGTCCAGATCATCAATGCACTAAAACGTCCTCGACATCTACCTTGCCTTCTTTACTGAGTGACGACAGCGTGACCACGCTCCCTGTCGATGTGACTTTTGACAGGTCCATTTCACTGTACGTCACGTATTGTTCCGAGGGTTCTTCTACTATCGGTATTGGATCTATGCCTCCAACGACAACTTCTGGTGAGGATGTTACCTTGCTGACTATTCATGTCACGACTACCTCATCTGTTCCAAGCACCACTCCTTATGTCTACAGTTCTTTGCCAAGCTCCTTAATGGAAAGTTCTGCCACATCTTCGAAAACTACAAGCTCCTCGTCCGCTGAGGTACAAAGTTCCTCAGTACCTACAATTGCTAGCAGCACCGCCAGTTTCCTTACCTCGTCTTCCTCACCTACTGAACCATTGTCTTCGAGTTTAAAATTGTCTACTGAGCTTTCAAGCTCGTTCTTCTCGCTTGGCTCACACACTGTTTCTTCTAGTTCATCTTCAGTGTTATCATTTTATTCGATGTTATCATCATCTTCGGTGTTATCGGCATCGTCAGTGTCTTCGTTGGAGTCACCTCCAGCATCATCAATGTCATCATTTGTTCCATCTGTCGCTTCATCTTCCACATTTAGCTCGTCAACTGTCCGCTCAACATCTCTTGCTCCCGTATTCGTTTCATCAAGCAGCCTGATGGCTCCTTCTTCAAGCGGGTCTTTCTCCATCTCGACCTCTGTGGGAACTGTGGTGCGGACTTCGAGC
>JAKTYO010000033.1:19599-54798 GCA_030578735.1 Metschnikowia noctiluminum | reverse complement strand
TACTGCTGGGCCAAGCCGCCGAGGGCTAAGCCGACCAAACCCGCGGCCAACTTCCCGTCGGCGGCCCTGATGGTGGTACCGTAATTTGTGATCCATCCGCCGACGGCAGCGGCCACAAGCTGCGACCCAAGTTCTGGCGCATACTGTGGCTGGAGGGACGCCGCCCACCCGGTGGCTATTGACCCGCCCGAATAACCCCATAATGCGACCTGTGCATTGGTGGAGATCCCGGTGATTTGGCCTGTTCGGAGTGCTCCTCGAACAGAATCAAGCGTGGCTTGACCGGCCAATCGAGCCGCTCCAAATGCGGCCTTTAGACCCTGGAAATCGGGTACCACGACGGTCCAGCCATAAGCTAGCGGTCTCTCCAATTTCCCCATTGAGTCTAGCATGTCAATAGAGGGTGCACAGTCAATGCAAGGTGAGTCTGTAGGCACTTGAAAAGAAAGCAAGTGCTTGCCATCGCCGTCAGAAGGAACATAAATGGACGAAACAATGCCCACTGGCTTATCCAAGGAGTCTGTTGAGCGGACCATAAATTGGAACACATGTTTAACATTGGCCGGGTACTCGTCAAGAAGGACCTCTCTCATTCGAATCACCTGTCCGGGCAGATAGTTCAGGATATTGCCGGGCTGGAAATAGAAGACGTCGGTTGACGCCTTTTCGTTTTTGGGCACTTTTTTGACCGAGGATGTCTGGGCCGAAAACGCATACTCATCTTCGTTTTCAAGCCTAACCCAATCGTTATCCTCAGAACCGGAGTCATGGCGTAAGGCTGAGAAAGAAGGTAGAAAGAGGGACCCTAGGTTGTGGCCCTGCTCGGGATGAACTGTTTCCAATTCGGGCTCAATTTCGACGTTTTCTGTATCTATGCCTTCATTCTCGAAATCGCCTAGTCCAACATCTCCCTTATTGATCAGACCAAAATCGATAGCCTTTGATATCTCTTTTTCGCCTAGAAAATTCCCAGATTTTGATTGAAGGTGGGGCTCATGATCGTACGGCGCCGACTCTGGATCAAATAACCCACTAGCTTGTCCCTCTCGAGCCTCTGCTGGCGAGGAAGTAAGAAAAATGAGCAAAAGGATGGTAAAGATCCACATCTGATTCGAAAGGAGACTTTTATGATCTTGAATCTTCTTCCTTTACCTGGCTTTGAGAGAGATGCCTCTTTTTTATATTCCACTTTAGGGTGAATGAACTTTTCGTGTTAGCTCTCTGATTCTATATTGTCAGAAGAAGAGGCTTTCGCAAACTTACAGAACAATATTGTTTGCCTTTGAAATTTCAGACCAGGCTACAAGATGGGAGGATGAATATAAGGTCTTGTCATTCACCCACATTGTGTATGAATATGGCAAAACAAGGGTCTGCCGCTTTTGGCGAAGGTCGGCCTACTTAGGCGATTTAAACAATGACTGGAATTCTGAATGCGAAACTCAAAAGGTTTTTCCCAGCTCTCTAAAAACTAGAGATGATTCAAACTACGGGGCTGTCAAGCTATGTCTGTCATGGCTGTCAAAATATTCTCGAAATATTCAAGATTTTCTTGAATGCAAAAAAGAAAACCAGGCCAAGAATTCGAGAAGACATGCCCTTCGACCGATGGAACAAATGTCTCTGTTTCTGTAAGGAGGTGTCTTCCCTTTGTGTGGAACACCAAAATGATTCTTTAAGCGGGGTACATGTTGCACACAGAGACCGGGCAAGGCTGGATATCTTCGAAGCAAAAATTACACGCATCGAAGTTTTTTATTTTGATCACAATGAGTCGAAGCAGTCTTTTTCTTGTTACAATTCCAAGGATCCACGAACTAAGGACCCGCAATTGGGAGCTTTGATCCTGGATTTAATGGCGGAAGTAAAGAGTTTGCCTTTTGCATTTTCTTTAAAGTGAATTCCATCATATCATGCTGAATCGGGGCATATATTTGCTCATGTTGGACAGTTCGTGACCAAATTTATGGGGTGGGATGATTATTCTTATTGTCGCCTAGTATTCGGGACACAGCAAATGAAAAAAAAAAAGAACACCGCCGGTTTCTCATATGTATTAGTTCTCAGTTCTTATTTTGCTACTCAAAGTGATCTAAGTGAACGCATACAAGATGATATAAAGGACTTCTATTTTATCACTCGAAAGAAACACTATCAACTCGAGGATCTCATGTGTTCTTAGTATTGTAAAGAATCTGACGCACAGTGCTGGTCGAGGCGTCATCAGAAGATCTGATGCCGGACTAAATATTTAAACTAAACTCAAAATAAAAGCATGAAACAAAACTCGGTGGGTTAAATTGCTCAGGTCGAGCTCATTTTGTCTTGTTCTCCAAGAACGTGTAAGTATTTCGAAGCTCGCGTAGCATCTTCTGACGGTTTACAAAACTAGAGTTGAAGGGGATCTCAGTTTTGCTTTAAGCAAAAGTATCGTTTGTTCGTTCAAAAACTTCATATTTCCATCGTCCTACAAGTTAAAACCCGAAGCAGCTCAAAATTAAGAGAACGTGCACCAGATCAGATCACCAAAAGCCCAGAAGTAGTACTGGATTCTGGAGAAAGACGAGCCAGCGTTACAACTGGTCCCCGGCTTCTGGAATATGTGCACCAGGTTAAACGGAATCACGAACAAGCTTCAAATTTTTTTTACCTTTACTTGTGTATTCCAAAATCAAATCAAATCGGTTTACAGATCCTAGCCCATGACTCTCGTGCGAATCTGGGCCCAGCGCGCCAATTTCAGCAGTAACTGATATCAATACCGTGGCATCTAAAAGGGCTACGTGAGATCCCGCGTTCCCTACACTAAACAAGCATGAGACAAGAAATATTTTCAGGCTTTTTCTGAGCCTGCTACTCGAATCCAATCGTTGCTCTAGACAAGCCAACAATAGCAATCAGCCCTAGCCGTTCTCATAACCTGCAGCAAAGATAGAATATCCACGGGAACCTTCATCGGTTTTTCGCCCGCGAATTTCTCGTATTCA
This sequence comes from Metschnikowia noctiluminum, assembly GCA_030578735.1. Classification (NCBI taxonomy): domain Eukaryota; kingdom Fungi; phylum Ascomycota; class Pichiomycetes; order Serinales; family Metschnikowiaceae; genus Metschnikowia; species Metschnikowia noctiluminum. Next base: position 51,811 of record JAKTYO010000033.1, on the reverse strand, counting down.
AGGCCCCGGATAGACTCGGCCGATTTCGCGCAGCTTGAAGCGCCACACTTGCTTAGTATCCGGGCTCAATCAATATTTGGGTTAGGCCTCAGGCAAGTAGAGCAAGAATGAGAAGAAAAAAAAGACAGACGAATTCACAGACAGACAGACAGACAGACAGACAGAGGCCCGGAACAGAGTCACCTCGACCGCAAGCTTCGGTAATATGTTGCTAGAGTATTGCTAGAGTATTGCTGGAGTATTGCTCGGTGCTTTGAGAACCTTTCCTTTTTCCTTCCCTGTCTTTTCCATTAGCCAAACACTTCGCATTCTTCTCCCCGCAATGGCTCATAGACAAATACATGGACTGCGTCGCTGCGAGTGGCACCGAAATACTGTGGATCTCAATTACGAAGTCTCATTTTCGCCCACTTTAGGCCCCGATTGCGCAAGGCCCCGGCACTAATCCGGCACTAATCCGGCACCGGGCCGCGGGCGAGAATATACCCAGATCTCCATTTTTCACTGCTCGACCAGTTAAATTTGAAAGCTAGGTGGTTTTCTTTTTTATTTTTCTCGTATACTCCTTCTTCTTTTTCTTTAACTAGAGAATTGCTGAGACAAGAGTTTCGCTCTGAGACTTCAATTAGTACACTCTCTTACTATTTATTAATCTAGGTGTCGATGTTCTGGTCGAGAGCCACTGGCTACCCCAGGTTTCGATTGTCGAAACTTGCACCCCGCTGCAACTTCACGAAAAACGCCCGTGGGTTCCATGCAACAGCGGCATCGTTTCAGGCACATGCTAAGGAGGCTAAAGACCCCAAGAATGGCGGAACCCCGCCAAAAACTAGCCCCTGGGCGCTGTTTGTGTTTGGAACTCTAGGCGCTGCTGGAGGGTGCTTCCTTCTGGACCTCTGGCAGTCACAGAACAAGAGCAACGCCTCTGAATCACGTGTAAGCACTTCGACGGGCTCAGCTGACCTCAAAGGCCTTGAAAACCCGGATAGACTGACGACGCCCCTTGAGACATTGGCGCTGCCTGTTTATGCAGATGAGGAAGCATACCAGGAGGCTGTTTTGCAGTTCAAACGCATTGTGGGCGACGAAAACGTGACACTGGATGATGTGGTGATCAAGCTGCATGCCGACTCGTTCTTCTCGACGCATCATCCGCCGGACCCGGCAGTCCAGAAACCGTCGTTGGTCATATACCCGCAAAACACCCAACAGGTGTCTGAAATCTTGAAAATCGCCCACAAATACCGCGTGCCCGTCGTGGCGAACTCAGGCTTGACCTCGCTCGAGGGCCACAACATGCACACGCGTGGACCGCACTCCGTTCTGTTGGCTTTTGGCAATTTGAACGATGTGGTACAACTCAATGCTGCCGATATGGACGTCACCGTGCAAGCCGGCGTCGGGTGGCAGGAACTTGACGAGTATTTGAAGCTGAGTGAAGACGGCAGCCACCTCATGTTCGGGCCTGATCCGGGCATGGGCGCCACGGTTGCTGGCATGGTAGGCACCTCTGCATCTGGAACAAACGCGTACCGCTACGGCACAATGAAGGAGAACGTCGTGAACCTCACGGTTGTGCTTGCCGATGGGACTGTGGTCAAGACCCGCCAACGGCCGCGGAAGTCGTCTGCGGGCTACGATCTTACGCGTCTTTTCATTGGCTCAGAGGGAACCTTGGGGATCATCACGGAAATCACAGTCAAATTGCATCCTCGCCCTGCCAAGGAGCTTGTTGGAATTGCAGCTTTTCAAACGATCAAGGACGCAGCGGCTACGGCGCAAACCATCATTTCGAGGCTGGGGCTCCAGCCAAATGCGATCGAGCTAGTCAACGAGACCACCGTGAGTTTCGTCAACGCGAGCGGGGTTCTGGAAAAGAAGTTTTTGGAAAAGCCCTCGCTTCTTTTGAAGGTGGGCGGACACAACGACCGCGTGATCACCGAACTGTTACAACTTATAGAGAACATCGCCAAGGAGAACCACGTGATTAAGTTCGAGCAGTCCTCGTCTGCCGAGGAGAACGAGGTGCTTTGGGGTGCCCGGCGTGCTGGTTTGTGGCTGACATTCGACTACGGGTCGAAGGTGTTGGACGATAGAAACGACGTTCAGATATGGACCACGGATTTTGCGGTGCCAATCTCGAAAATGGCCCAGTTGATCGACGAGACCAACGCAGACTTACTTGATCTGGGCTTCAAAGATAGGTTTTCTGTCTTGGGCCACGTGGGCGACGGCAATTGCCACTTCCTCGTTTTGTACAATTCTAAGGACTACCACAAGACGAAGACCGTGGTCGACCGTATGGTGGAACGGGCCATAAAGTACGAGGGCACGTGCACGGGAGAACACGGCGTGGGTGTGGGCAAGCGTACTTATGTGGTTTCCGAATTGGGCACCGAAGCAGTGGACTTGATGCGTCAAATTAAATTTGCTCTAGATCCACGGGCGATCTTGAACCCAGATAAGGTGTTCAAAATTGATCCAAAGGACGATTTGGACGTGTTGTTGCACTCAGGACACGTGCTTGAAAACCCCAAGTGTTGTTGAAGGCGAGGCTCTGTGGATGCATCTACATTCAACGAGAAATGCGGGAAAATACATGCTAAATCAAACTGAATACTGAGGTCAAGGAAGGTACACCAGTAAGATGCTCTCCACCTGAACCTTCTCGACCCCACTTGTGGTGCGTCTCGAAAGCTCACTTTCCCGGCCTTTACTTTGTCATAGCCCTGTAGTTAAAGATCAGTTGAGAACAATTACAACGATAGCGCGTCTCATTCGCATTTGCAACAATTTTTTGCAACACATACTCGAAGCCATTTTCAGCTAGACATGACTTTTATTAGCCACACTAAAAGATCTGAGGTATAGTTCGAAACAAGATGACAACATTTGAAACTTTTCAATACACAAGTCATTTTCTGATTATAATCCGAAGCAAACGATGATGTGTTTCAATTTCTTCCCTTGCTGCTCGTTTTAAAAAGCAAACAGAAGTTTGTCTTCCCAAAAAAAAAAAGGCTAGCTAACTATTGTACAAGCCTGATTTATTATGATTTCCAGAACGTTCAAACGCCAGCATCAAAATCCTTCTTGAAAGACATCAGAACTGGCATACTGGGAAACAGATAATGGTCAATAGAAAGAACATCGAAACTAAAATCTAAACCCACCTTGAGCTTCTCCTTAAGTTAAAAAAAAAAAAAAAAATCACCAGAACTCAACATAAATTGAGATGTGCCTTTCGAGACCCTACGCGCTCACGTGACCTCACCAGACCGCAAGGCTCATACCAAGTCACATTTCGTCTTCTGACTTTCCTAACCTAAATATTTCCTATCACATCACATGTCAGCCGCCGAAAAACCAGAGCTGAAGGCTCTCGAGCTCTCCTACATCACCACCAAAGATCACTGCTTTAAGCAAAATCCAAACCGCCCAAAAGCGGCCAATCGCCGTTTCAAAACAGGAAAACAGCTCATGACAGATGAACTTCGATACCTTCAAGGCAAGAAATTGGGCATCGACACCCCGACTTTTTTTCTGATAGCGGCTCCGCCCAGTCTTAGGCCAAAAAAGCATTACTGTGATATCACGGGGCTCGAGGGGAAATATCGGTCTCCGCTGAGCCAGCTCAGATTCCATAATGTCGAGATATACCAGGAGATTATCAAGCACATGACCCCGGGCTTCGACCAGGAGTACTTAAGCTTGAGAGGCGCAAATGTGGTATTGAAATAAGCCGAATATGCTTTGCGCTTAAAAAAAGAAAAGGAAAAAGGGAAATGAATGTAGATCACGATGGAATGTACGCATTATGTGAATAGTGGCAAATTAAAACCTCTATTTTTTCGATCACCAGCGGATGGGTTTGAGGATTTCAAAAGGCCACATGAGGCTCTTTGTAACCGATTTGAACACATGAAGCTCGAAACAGTATAAGGGAAAATGGTCCACCCGGAAGAAGAATTTTGAATTTGTGTCAGACTTGATATCAAAATTTCCCGGTAGTAATTGGCTGGGTTGAACACAAAATATCGTCTTTTTCCCTATTCTTCTTCTCCTGTTCCATTTGATGTCCTTTACGGAATAGCGTTGTTGTGAGTCGAAAATAAGTACAGTAGAAAAACACCCACCTATCCTCATTCTCCTCTCTTTTCGGGCAAGTGAATGTCCATAATCTGGAAGGGAAAATATTTTACGCCAATGAGCATCTCTATGAAAACATATACATTTTACGGTTGAGGCATTCAAATCACATATTTTTCCTGTGCCTGGATTTGTTGCAATGTAAGGAATATAGGTTTCGCTTAGATGAGTCGAGATGAAATTTTACTCAGCACGTCAGCTTTTGCAATAAGCATAATAAATACTGATATCCCTTTCATTTCAAGAAAGCGAGAAGTTCCACCCTTCTGGGCGTTGTATAGTCTTCGCATTGGAACATGTGCCATTACTTCATACAATTTCAGACAAGTGGGTGAAGCCTTGTGGATATTTCACTAAAAATTTTCAAGTTTCCTGAAGCAGGACAGATCCCAAGGTCTAGGAGTAAGGCAAAAAAGATACCAACACATGATTGAGGCGCTTTTATCACTTCATTTAGATGTTAGACCCCGTTCGACCTCCCCTTCCTTTGGGCATTACCTAGAAATGTATCAACGGAAGGGTTCTAAACAGCACTCAAGGATAAGACCGTCTATGAACTCAAAACTCATTTAGTGGTTTGGAAACTCTTTTGTGAGGATTTTCAAAACATTTGGGAATTTCTGAATCGAAGATCGAACGGTTTTTGTCTCGAATTCGTCATGCTTGACCACTTTTGTATACACTCAAAGAAAGCCTTACAGGCCTTGCTGGGAAGCCAAGACAAAAAATTTGTTCCTTGAGAATAGGATGAGAGATCTCGAGACAATAGCTAGCTATGAGTTCGAAGCACTCCTCATGATATGCTTAAGAGAAGCTTCACTCAGTATAAAAGGTTTCATGGAGCAACTTGACTCGGAACCGAAGCCGTGGATAAACGGGCCAACAAAACCGTGAGCTTTTCCTGAAATCAATCAAACTCGACCCAGAGCGAAATGTGAAAGAAGAAGAGCGCGAGCTTCGGTTCCCAGACAAAAAGCGGTGTTTCCATGGATTGTGGTTTCATTTATTTTGAATTTGTCTAGAACTTCTTTATTGAAGCCTTTGCCCAGACACCTTTACCTTTGCAAAATCCGGGATTGTCGATAATTATAAACGAGGAAAGTGGTACGCTTCCATACGTATCTCTCAAGACCCATACTGATGAATGCGTGGGTTTTAACTCAGAAATCAATGCGAATCTTCAGAATTTCCTTACCCCCAAAAGAATTGCCTTGAGGCTCATTTTTCCCAGGCCCTGACAAGGCTATTGATCAACTGGTCAAAGCTCTTTGTGTGGAGTAGACTTTCTTGCCCGTTGGAAGTCGAAAGGTCTACGAAAGGATTGCAAATGGTCTTCAAGTATGCCTTGTGGATCTGCAGAAACAAAAGCTGTAGCCGCTGGCGAGCTGCCAAAGTATGACTTACGCCTACGGCGATCTTCAACCCGTTATTGGTCTCGAGGGCGTACACGTTGATGTCGTTTTCGTGTAATAGAAGCATCGGGCCGCCGTCCTCGGCTTGTTTTTCACGCAAAAACAACCCTGGCGATGCAAATATGTCTACAACCATGTGCGAGAGAAAGTTATACTGAAGAAACTTCTCCGCCTCGGCCGGTTCTAACGGTTGTGAGCTTAATGAAGTCTCTGTTGCCTCATTCAGTGGCTCATCTGATGATTTTTCCAGAGGATTTGGTGCCGCGTCAAAGCTCTGGATGTATAGGGGCCGGTTGTCTCTGGAGATCAAAGTCACAAAGCGAACGGACATTGAATGGGTATGAAAAGTGGAATTGTAGTGAGGTTTACGAGTTGAAGATACCGATATGGCTATAAGTTGATAGTAAACGTTTCAGAAATCAGGGCCACAGATTTTTAGAGACAGGGCAATAGCATCCAGTTCGAGATTTGACAAAGCTTCAAAACGAAAATTAATCAAAGAAAATGGGATCAAGACGTCAACTCGATGGGTGAAACTGATTGATAGTCAAACCTGAGGATTTGATAGCTTGGTCTTTCATGAATTCTGACGTGAAGCGCGCGCTTTTTTTCGCGGGTGCATAGCTCAATATCTAGGGCCTTCAACTCCAGGGCCAAGACCAGGAGTGTGGTCTTAAGTAAGGCCAAGGGCCAACTTTAGGTTATTTTCACAACGTCAAAGGTACATTAGTCCGAGCTAAAATTAACAAGAGAATCACTCAAATTTTCTAAAAAAATTTAGTAAGAGTACGAATTCACGAATATTGGAAAATATTTCTGGATGCTACCATAAATGTACAGTCCATGTTCAGTCCACAGTAATTTAGGCGTAAGGGTAACCTATTTTGGCTCCAGAATAAAAATCGAGTCGCACCAAACCTTTGGTCGAAAATTCTGAGCACTCGTTTCCATTAGAGATAAGAAACTCCGGTTCTTCTCTGTATTTTTCCACGTGAATCTGTCTATTTCGATCATCACAAGGTCCATGACTTTCCAAAGTACATGAAAAACGCCTCTAAGTTTTACTCTATACAGAAACGAGAAAACTGACTGTAAATCCATCGCACGAGATGGAATCAAATAAAACTTGTAGACTAGTTGCAGAGAAGCGCACTAGGGCTTTAAACTTGAGTCATATGGCCGAAAACTTCAATCACTTCGTAGCATGTGAGCTTTTTCGTATGGTTAAAATCCACAGCTCAATGCGCTACACTGCAACTGATCTAAACAAATAAGAGCTTGGTGTTCCAGAGAGTCAATATGGGTCCTTGCCAAAAACCCGTGGGGCAGTTTCAAAGCAAACAACGACTCAGTTCCGAAAGGATCTATAAAAAGCTGTGAGTGGAATATGCCAAGCTGTATCAGGAATATTCCAAGCTGTATCGGGAATATGCTGAGCTGATACACAGTCTTGTCCCTTGAAGGGTATACGTGAAGCATACGACCCGAAGTTTCTCTCTTTGGTTTCAAATATGAGCATCACCTGGGATCTCCTGGAAGCTCATTTTTTACAATGCACAAGTGTCTTTCGAAAACCAGATCCAAAATTAAACAATGGCTCATCATTGGCCTTGCCATTTTTTGAATGAAGCAACATCTTTGTTCACATCATTTGAGAATTAATAGACAAATTGTACTCGCCTAATTTTCATTGCCTATCAATTTATTGATATACCTGCGGCTCGAAATTAGACATGCTCAAATACTAGTGAACTCTACAAGTGCGCCTCCTTCATTCTTTTAAAAACCTTTCTCTTCGTCTCTAGCCTATCTCACCACTCCAATCACTTTCAGATTTTTCTCCTGATTCTTCTCAAAACTCGATGTCTAGCAAATTTTGGGGAACTTGGCTCAATAGAGCTTTTGTAGTTTCTTGTGCCTGCTGCATCTGGCTCAAGAACAAAGCTTGCAATCCTTCAGGCACATTTAATAAGGACCCAAAATTATCTTCCCATATGAACAAGTTGCGCCAATGATGTAGAAGCTTTTCACTGTAGTCTTCGATACCTAGATCGAGATATCCTGAACTATCACACATTGCCAAAAGTCTCACATTGAGGTCTACCACCCGGTTCAATAGATAATTTTCTGCCGAGCCAACATAGTCGTAGTAGCTCAAAACCTCTAGGGAAAAAGCCATGACATCGTACACGCGCTCAATGAAAGCTATCATGCGAGAGATTTTTGGGTTGAGTGGAGCAACATTCTGGGCAAACTCAACAATGTCAAAAACGTCGTCGTCAAGTTTTTGCAAAATCACCCCGAATCGGAAAGTATCAAAATATGACTGCGAAACGAACAGTTTTAGTTGAGCGTAGAGCCACTGCAACCGATCCTCGGCTTCTTTTGTCTGGTTTTGGTAATGAAAAGAGTTTCCAGAGCTCTGAGTTGAAACCAGCGCATTTTGAGTGGCATTCTGACTCACAATAACTAGCGAATAGTTCTTGGAAAGCGCATTCTCGAGGAGTGGAACACTGAAGAGTTCCTCAAGTATGCTTTTGGACGATCCTTTTTGAGCGGGTGAAAATTCTGCTTGTGCTGAATGAAAGTGAATTGCAGCCAGCAATAGAAGGCTCTGAAACAACATGGCTTCAGTGTGCTCCAGCTAGGCTATCAAGTGAGAGGCAGTGAGCAGGCGGATTAGCCGGAATAGCCGGATTTAAGTAGCCCAGAATCCATGTATAGAAATACAAAGATAAACGAGGCGATGACAGCTGTACGAAGTTTATCAAGAGGAAGCTGAAAGCCCCCCAAAGCCAAAAGAAAAAACACGCAGTAGAAAAATCGAGACTACTCATTCCCTCATTGTGACTCTAAGTCTGTTTTGAGCCCGCAAGTGAATTGAGCCAACACATCAAAAAGCCGCAAATTGTTCGTTTTTCTGTTTGGCGTATCAAATCACCTTTAATTCCCAAATACACTGATCGGGTTGGGAAGCCTCCAAGTTGTATTCACCTGAGATTTAAATCCTTTGTTTTGGAAATTGCCTTGTTATTGTAATTTTTGAAGGCTGAGCTCAGTGAAGAATCAGGCTATTAGAGTTAAAAGACTCATTTGAAACTCTTGGCTGTGAATATAAAACTATTTCTCTTCTCTTGCACGACCTCGTTTTTGTTTGATCCGATATTATGCGGCAAAGCAACTCAATTAAAAGAACTCGATTAATTCAGAGGGGGAAGTCTAGGAATGAGTAGACTGGACCGACGGTTACCCAGTTTTTCTCGACATGCAAACTGCGGGAGCATCTAATCACATTCTTACTGCGATATACTCTCGTCCCTGTACTATCTCAGCTGAATCGAATGCTTTGTTACGTGAAATTAGCAGCATTCATGTTGCATAGAAAACACCAAATGTAGGTCTAGGTATGAAATTACAAATTCCGAGAAAATACACAGCAAGGACTCAAAGATTCAGTACGCTCTCCATGCTAGGCTATACAAGCTGGAATAAAAATTTGTCCAATTCCATCATTATTTGTTGGCTTCAAGTCAGAATTGAGGTAGCTGTGATGGAGTTAGCTGTGATGTCGGAAAACGCAGAACGGCCCTTTTCTAAATGCGCTTAGTTTCCTCCGCGATCGCATACACTCATAGACCTGGCCTCTTGGTATTCCACATCCCGATTCGAAACTTATGTAATATAAAACCAAGATTAAATTTCAAAAATAGCAGCCTTCTCTATAGCATGAAAGCCAAATTTGTTTGAGAACCCCTTCTGATTTTCTGCTCAAATAAGTTTCTGATTGATTCAAGCAAGAAGTGACTGCTCTTTCAGTTTTCAGGTCCACCTCTCAGGCCCACCTTTCGAGGCCGCGTAATGTTTAGGCCTTAACAGGCAGACCTCACGTTTTCTCCGCCCTAAACCAGTCCACATCCCAGGGCCTCTCCGAGTCAGATAAGGCCCACGAAAAAATACTGGAATCTGTCTACGAGTACGAGTTCCACATAGCTAAAAAAAGATTCTTGGATCCTTACAGTGCAAGGAATCCACAAAATTCTTTCAGAAAACAGCCACATACAACTTGGAGATTTCATAAATACATAGACATCAAAGACTAAGATAGAGCAACGCATCACTTCATCTGCCCTCACTCTAGATTAGACATTGTCTTCACCGTCTGGCATCTTCGCGTATATCACAAACTTTCTATACCCTCCCATAATGTCCAAAAATGTGTCTCCTTCGGCACAGAAAGTGGAGGATTTCCTTCTGAAAATCTCCCAGCTCTCGCAAGACCGGCTATGGGAAAACCAAAAGACACAGCGCTCGTTACAACAGGAAATAGACGTACTTCGACTGCATCAAAACCAGAATTATAGTCACCTGAACTCTCGACTATCCGGCGACTTTGGGATCAGCCAGCTATCTTTTAATCGCTCCGCAAGAAGCCAGCCGAGTAAAACCGAGCCAGAAACGCCTCCTGCGATGCCGACAATACCCAAAACGGATCGTTTTGCAAGAGACATTGCGGATTCGAACTCTTCAATAAGGTTTCCTTATGAGTCCAATGGAAACACCAATCATAACAACGTCCCTGCTGCTCCAGAAATGGTGCCTGCTTTTCCTCAGCGGCCCAAAATGTTTGAACTGCCGCCTCAGCCCGAAAATCTAACGAAAGCGGTCGATACAACCCTGTTCCGTCTACCAAAAACCCCAGAACGACCCAAGAAACCTGCAAGTCTCACTTTGCTGGCTGAAAAAGAGAAAGGAAGCGCCGATCCAGAGCCTGCCTACCCCAAGAGGCCTTCATCCCATGATGAAGCGTTTCCAGGACTTCTCAAGCCTGTCTCAAGAAGAGACGCGAATCAGAATCGAAAAGTTGGCCAAAGTCCCGTACAAGTCGTCAATAGCAATTTTGTGGCATCCATGCCCAAATTTGATATGGCCAAAAAGCCTCCAACAAAACCAATATCGTTTAGCGATATGGAGAACAGAATTTCAGGGAAGGGAAATGCAACGGCTGACTCCCCTCGTACGAAGAGGTCAGCAACTGATTCGGAGAGTAAATCATTGAAAGCGGGGTCTAAGTTTGATCCCAAAGCGGATTCTCAAGTCGGCACTGAACTTGAATCTCGACTGAAGTGTGAAAATGACCGTATATCGAAGGCAAATGAGCCCACTGCCTCGAATAATAACCGAGCTTTTTCCCTCAAACCTTCCAAACCCGCAAAGCCCGTCAAACCTTCGCTCAGGGCTTTCGAAAACGAGAATACTGAACTCCTCAAGTCGCAGATCAGCAGGCTTTCGCCCATTAAAGGCACATGTGACGACAAATCAGGAACTCAGAAGCACAAAGATCCAGAAATGCAGCTTAATCTAAAAAAGCAGTTGTTTGGAGTTGCAGAGGTCGAAAAACCACAAGGCTTAAAACCTTTGAAACCCCCAAAACCCAAGGCCTTGGCCCATGAGCCCGAGGCAGTGCTAGCTCGTGATAATCTAAAAAAATCAAGACCTAGAGAGATAGTCACAGAAGCGGTTCCGGAGGCGCTCCGTATATTTCAAAGCTTAAAGTCTGGTCAACGAAAGAAGGACGTTCCAACAGGTCCACGCATATCCAGTCAGCTGTTACAACAGCCAATGAGCGTACCGGCTTCGGAAACGCCACTGAGTATTATTACTCCACAGCGGCAGGTCCAGAAGGAAGATATCTCGGAAACTCCGAGAAAGGCCCAAAACGCTTCTCCGGCTAGTCCAAGTTACAAGCAACAAATTTTATCCTCGAAACCGGAAGGCATAAAAACACGCTCTTCAGGCCCAGATTCCGGCACCAGAGCAAAGCCCGAATTTCATGCCCATCTTGCCAGTATTATTAGGGCACTGACAGATCCATCTTTGAGGACGCCAATGGCCGAAACAGAGCCTTCAAGAGCATTGCAAAGAGCTCATACAGTCCCTGAAAAAGAAGCACTGAAGCTTACGCATCCAAATAAGGCCCGTGCCAAAGGACCGAAAAGGAAGCTTCCAAAAGGGGGCGCAAGGTCTCAAGTGCCAAAAGGTAACAAACAGGAAAGCATAATGGAGACAAATCTTGAAGGGGAGATTCGCCATTCGCATGCAAGTGAACAAACGCAAACTAGGGAGAAAGACAAGGGTTCAGTCGACCTTTCAAAAACTAACGAACGCGAGATCCAGCCGCTCGCTTATAACAAACCGAAAAAGGTACCTCCGCCTATTGCCAGGAAGCCGAACTTTGATATCAAACCTAGGAAAATCAGCGGAGAACTCTTCATTTAGATTCATACCTAATATGATTTTTTTTTTTTTCCAGGCGAGAATCTCTGATGTGGAATACGGATTTGAGCTATGTTAGTGTTCATTGTATTGGCTAGATTCATCAGCTTTACAAGCGATGAAACGAAGCACAGTGCTCGAGTCACTATAGATTGTTGAAGGTGAACACATTTTGGTAGTTCTGTCTCTCGCACGGTGAGAATATTTTCATGCTATATCCTCTATAGATTAATTAACAGGGTGCAAAATAAGTTGAGTCATTCGGCAAGTTGACACTCAACTACAACGCCCCGATGAAGGTGAAACCAATCATTCCGGCCACCAACAACCCTTTTTTCCATGAACCAGTCATTTCAGGGGTGGCAGCCCCGGCACTCAGACTCGACGATGCTCTGGAACTCGAGCTGGATCCCGCACCCAGGCTAGCGCTACCAGAAGACGAGCTTCTGGCAGAAGTCAATGTCGAACTACCTACTAGAGAGCTGGCCGCATTTGCCGCAGATACAGAACTTGCAGATTGAATGTCGGCACTGAATTGAGAAGTAGCCGAGTTGAAGCGAGACTGGGCGTCCGTGACATCCGAGCGGGCGTTCGACGCCGCATCCGTCGCATAGCTGACGACTTCCGAGGTGAACCTCTGCCCACCGCTTTCAAACACCGAGGTGACTGTATGCGCGCCGGCGACTGCGCCGGAAGTGACTTTGTCAAATGCCGACACTGCGTCGCTCGTGACGCGCGAAGCAAGCTGCCCGCCCCCGGATGTCACTTTGGTTGCGACTTGGCCGCCCTCGGAGGTCACGTCTCCGTACACAGAGACAGCGCCTGACGTGATTTGGTTGCCAATGGCGTTACCCGCTGATGTGATTGTGTTGATGATGTTTCCGACTTCCGAAAGAACGTTCATGTTGATTTTTGAAGTGTATGCGCAAATCTATGAGGGAATCTCGATATACGTGTTTCTTGTGTGGTTCGGCTGCGAAGGGTCGTGCCTCTTGATGATGATTGAAAGTGGACTTGGGTAAAGTGGTCGTGACAGAAAGTTAAACTAGAACACCAAGAACTTTTATAATTGTTCATTTAGTACCTGGGAGGCGGGCCGCTTTTGTACCCCCACCAAGAATCCTACTCTAATATTGCGAGCACTTGGCACGACAGAAGAGTCTGGAATCGGCTGCGGCCGGAATCTGGCTTTGACAGCAAGCGCGGACTGCACACAGTCTGTTTACGTGTGACCCCGGCCCTGGCTGGTTGGTTGATAAAGCTTGAGGCAAAAAATAATGCTAGTCAGCGTCTAAGTTCGTGCCGAATAGACGAGTGACAAAAATAGCCCGGGGCTTTGACTTTGGTTTTGTTTGTTATTCGGCCTCATGAAGTAGGCGGTTATGGATATCGTGTAGCGTCTACGCCAGTTCTCATGTTTATCGACATCCATGAATGGCTTTCGCTAAAGGTTTCAGCCATGATACTGGTTACGCAGAGGCAAGGTAAGAAACCAGCAAGCTTAAAAATCAGCAATAACGAATGCGGACAAATAGAATTAGACCGAGTTCAAAAGCACACCATCGAATTTGCAAGGCTCAGTTGACACTCCAGGCGTTTGTTTTGCGTTATTTGCTTGGATCAGAAATGGGAGTCATTGATCGGGCTGTGTGCTGTGTTGGAATGATGCGACCGCGCCAAATTGCCAAATTGCCAAATTTTGCCGCGTTAGAACCCGAAAAACAAATCGGAGCGGACCCGAATGAAGGTGGGGGTTGAACAACCACGTGACTTCCGAAATCAGGCAGCAGTTTTGGGTTGATTGTTTTCAAAAATCTTTTTGGCATTGAATCCCTCCCAGCTTATTACGGAGTCTGGTGCTCATCAATACGGACATGCACAACGCGGAATACAAGATCTGGGCAAAGCAATCGAGTGCGTGAGGGCAAGACATGTCGCGTCACGTGCTCCTCCATGAAGTTTGCAGCCACTAATTCAGAGTAAGATTGATGCAATGGCTCACTGTATTGACGAGTTTTGCTGGAGCCCGAAACCTCACGCAAATACTAAAGTGGGTACTGAAGGGCTCGAGAAAACACTTGAATCTTGAATGACATTGCACGCCAGGTGAAGATACGGCCTTCTACCTTTTGATGGATTCAAAGATCATGTAAGCTTGGAGGTTCCAGGGCTTTGCGGAAGGGAGTTGATGGTACCACCGCCCTTGCCACTGCCAATCAGCTTTTTTCTTCTTTTTTTACAACCTAATGGTTCATGCCTTTCAATTGCAATATTCGGGCACACAAAAGCTCATTACTAGCAGAGAGAAATCGGTGATGCGCCGTATCATTAAGATTACATTTTCCCGGGCAAATCCTAATGCAGAGAATAAGGATCCTTCATAACAGTAACGCGACAGGTTCATCTCTAGCCCCAAGTTCATTTCAAACAGCCAATATGAATCTTCAGCCGTCTCTTTTCAACTAATCAAAGTTGCCAGAAACGGTTAGCGAACACGACGGAAGAAGCCAAGGTACTCACAACATAAAAAAAAAGCAACCAGCTAAATTGGAGACACCAAGGCATCTTGCTACAAATGAGAAGAGTTTTTGATTATGAATAATCGAAAGGAGACAACCACCATTTTCCATTTAGATTAAAGTTAAGTCTTTAATCAAACTGTTGCACACGCTCGTTTTCTCTTTGCGTGCGTTCACGGGTAATGGTACGCGTGGGCGCACGGCGTACCTGAGGATTCGAGGAACAAGACGTCAGGATTCAAATGTAAAGTAACTTTCAAAAGTGATTTGTACGTCTGACAGGTTGGGAGTATATTTTATGAAAATTACACAGGGAAGAACGAAAGCATGAACAGCAAATCCGGCGCGGTTCGAAGCAGTGAATCTCTAGGCAAAATCGTCGGCCCTACTAGCTAGCGATATGTGACGTTTCTGGACATGGATTGAACAACTCACTACGAATTTAGAAAGAAATTTCAAAATTATGTTATACTATTTTGCCAGAGCACTGCAAAAACTGAACCTCCAGGTGGCTGAGTATGGGGTTGGTCAAGCGCAAAAAGTGGCGATTTGGAACTCCTCCAATAATTGCGACAATTCCATCACTCGCAGGACTGGGAAATTGTGATGATTCTCTATACAGTGACGTAATGGGTGCAAAATTATTATTTCTGCCGGCCCACTATTGGCTTTCAACCCCAAACTTTTCCCCCACCATATCACATTGTTCCGATGCACGCGAGAGTAATTATCCCGGCAACCATGAACACTTTTTTCCATGGACCAGTCATTTGCGGCGCAGTAGCTCCGGCGCCCAGACTCAGACTCGAGGATGGTTCATAACTCCAGCTGAATCCCGATCCCGGACTGGTGCCACCTGAAAACATCACCGAAGACCCGCCTACCAAGGTGCTAGCGGCATTTACCGCAGTGATAGTGTCGCGTGTGACGGGTGAACTGTGCTCCCCGGCCCCTAATGTCACTGTGGTTCCATACTGTCTACCACCATGGGTCACGTCTCCGTAGACAGAGACGGCACCTGCCGTGATTTGGCTGCCGATGGCGTGACCCGCCGACGTGATCGTTTCGATAAGATCTCCCACTTTTGAAAAGAAGTTCATGTTGGCGCTTTATTTTGAGATTGTTGCTTGGGATAGAGCTCTTTGGACAGTGTAATGTTTGGCGGCAAAAATGTTTTTGGCTTTTTGCAGCTGGATAGAAGTCAAGAAACGAAATTGGCAGACGTGGAGAAACGTAAGTCTGTTGCCTGTAGAAGACAAGTTGGGTTTTTACTTCCCTTGCCAGGCAGCTGAAAATCGGTCCGCCTTTAAACCTTTCCGATGAACCTGAACTTGGTTATACGAGCATTTGCAAAAACCTACAGAGTCTGGAACCGGGCTGCGGCCCAGGCCTGGCGTCAGCATCTAGCGTGGACTTCACATAGAATGCTTACGCGTACTCTTGAGGCTAAGCATTCACATTCACATCTGTGCACGATAGGCGAGCCACAAGATTAGATACACGAGTATACGCTTTGGCTGAAGCTTTGTGGACGTGATCACTGGGATATATAACCATTGGGATCTACGCCCGCCCGCTCGCTATGGGGCTCGTGTCAAGGAGAATATCGAGCGTCAAGTATCCGCCTACAGTCGAGTGACACAACGAAAAATTGTTACTTTTATCGGACTCTGAGCAAATTGCTTGAACAGGGCCAAGAAACGACGGAGACTCAGAATCAGCCCATTCTCCCTGCAAGCTTCGACTCACACGCGGCGTTTTTTGGTTTTGTTCGTTAAAAAAACAAGGTAAACAATGCTCGGGCAGTGTCTTGCATCGGCTTGACTGCGCATAATAGCTTCGAGTGGTGAACCAAAAAAAAGTCGGATCGTTCCGAATCAAAGTGCGGCGTCAATAACTACGAGGCTCGCAGAGTCAAGCCGTATTGGTGTGCTAGTCTTTTTTTCTGGCTTTGTATTTCTATTCTCTTTCTGGCTTCCTCTTTTTTTTCCACCGTATTATAAGGCATTAGTTTGTGGACATGTCTCTTATTTTTTGCATGTTTCGGCTACGTTGAAACTGCGGAATTAGGCTCCCGACATGTTTGCTGATTTCTGGATTTACTCTTGTCATCGAGGGAAATGGTTTAGAGTCTCCTGTTGTGGTTCCGTGACTCGGCATAAAAAGCACTGCTCAGCCCCATAGTTACTGGTCAAACAGATAGGAGGCAAATAGAGGGCGATGCATTGCTCGGTACAAAAAATTACTTGGCTTACTCAAAAAAGGCAGTAAAAAGAAAACAATACAAACGATGCTACGAAAATTCCCCGAGAAAAACAACCAGTCAAACGCGCTTTTTCCAGATCCGCTAATTTGAGCTGATTTCATGGGGATCAAAAAGAAACTGAAGTGTTCCAAATTTTGTTAAGAAGCGGAAAAAAGAAGTCCCTGAGTAACGCCCTATAATATGATGAATCTTTAAGAAAAAAAAAATGAAGACACTTTCTCAGTGATTTTTTTTTCTCTATTTCGACTACCGTGATTGCACGGGAAAGCGTCTTACCCTAGGGGAGTACTTGATTTTGATACAAATCAAAAGTCACTTCTTCGAATTAGCATTCTTTCTGTTGTCCATTTTGCCCGTCTCCGCCACAGTGACTCTCCGTTGGCCACCGAAAAGAAATTGACAACAACGACGGAAGCCTTCAGTATCGAAACGAGCCTAAGAAAAATATTTTTTTTTCATTCAACCTTTACAATTTTACCATTTTTTATCCAGCGACTTTCAAGCGGGACGAGAGTACTGCAAAAACAGCGCGAAAGGCGACAAAGACCTGATCACATATGTTGCTCAGAGATATATTTAATCTCTCCTGGAGAAAGACTATATCAATAATCAACAGAGCTAAGTGGAATTTACAGCATGCCATGCACCGATTTCTCAACTAAAAACCTAAATCTCGCAAAATTAAAAGAGCCGCAATACTGTTGTTGGGTACTTGAGTGGAGGCTAGTGGGTTACACTGATCGTTCATTGAGCAGCACGTGTTTGCAGTCACATGGTCTAGATCACGTGCGAACTCCGCACTTTTTCATCCCTTTCTTTTCCCAGCGGGTTCTCGATTGGGCTTGATTTCGCGCGGCGTCTGCGCTTGTGTATACTCAATATGGAAGCTTGATCCGAAACTTATCGCGGGAATTCTAACATATATCCTCATCAGTCCACAATTGAAAACTCTTCTTTTAACCCTACGGCAACAACTTTTCTTCGAGCCCTCTCAAATTCCAGAATCAAAAAAATGTCGTGCTGCTCAAAAAAGTCGTCTGCTACTCCAGCCCCAATCGTGGCGAGTGCCTCTGCCTCCAAATCCAAACAGCCTTTGGTTTGCTGTGGGGCCGGGCAATCGGTTTGCAAATGTGGATCTGGGTGTGAATGTCCATCCTGCAACACCACGAAACTTTGAAATTTCGAAAAAAAAAAAAAAAAAAATTTATTGGTTCTTTGATCGGCCAGCAATTTCGACCAGATATTGGTTTCTGCTAGTATTTACTTCTCATAGTGCATGAATTTATCGGCTTCACGAAACATCAGTAATGTAGAATATGAAAAGATGCGACACTAAGAATATTGCGCAACGACGAACCAGTGTTTGAATACCTCTACAAGTTTCTCAAGAAAGCATATAAAGCTTGAAACACTTTTTGATTATTTTTTACACGATTCTAAACCATAACTGAGCTGAAGTAAAATGACTCCCGATATGTGTCACTCGGCTAAGCTTACTTACGAGACTCAACAAGGCCCTTCTTGATGGCCTCACCCAAATCTGGGTGCACCTTGCTGAAGTAAGCAACGACTCTGTCTTGAATGGCGACATCAGCAGCAGAGGCGTGGGCAACAACGTTGTGGGCCAAGTTCTTTTGCTGGTCTGGGTACTTGGCCAAAACGTGCCACAAGTCAGTAGCTTGCTTGAACTCGCCATCGGTAGCCTTCCAGTGGAATGGGCAAGCGGCACCTTCCCAGACCTCTTGGTCCTCCTGGAGAGCAAACTTCTCCGTAGCAAAGTTATTGGCAGCTGAGAAGTAGTTTGGCGTGCTGCCCAAGTTTCCGTTCACTTGCATGGCACCGTCTCTGATGTGAGGGTGGAATGCGCCAGTGACAGGACAGTTCACAGGAATCTGCTGGTAGTTGGTTCCCAATCTGTGCCTGTGAGTGTCAGGGTACGAGAACAATCTCGACTGCAAGACGGGGTCGGCAGATGGCTCCATGTAAGGAACGGAGTGAGATGGCGAGAACGCAACTTGCTCAACCTCTGCGAAGTAGTTCTTTGGGTTCTCGTTCAAGGTGATCTTACCAAATCTTCTCAATGGGAAGTCCTTCTGTGGCCAAACCTTGGTCAAGTCAAAGACCGAGAAGTCAACTTGCTTGGCCTGCTCGGCGGTCATGGTCTGGATGTAACACGTCCAAGATGGGAAGTTGCCCTTGGCAATCTCCTTGAACAAGTCCTCCTGGGCGTGATCAGGGTTTGAACCAGCCAACTCGCCAGCCTCCTCGTTGGTGAGGGTGTGGAAACCTTGGTCACTCTTCAAGTGGACCTGCACGTAATGCCAGTCACCGTTCTTGTTGGACCACTTGTAAGTGTGGCCCGAGTAGCCGTGCATCTCCCTGTAGGAGCGAGGAGTACCACGGTCGGAGAACAAAATCATGACTTGGTGGATAGATTCCTCATTGCTAACCAAGTAGTCCCAGAACATGTTGGCGTCCTTCAAGTGCGTTTGTGGGTTTCTCTTCTGGGTGTGGATGAAGTGGGGGAACTTGGTGGGGTCTCTAAGGAAAAACACAGGTGTGTTGTTGTAGACAAGGTCCAAGTTACCTTCCTCAGTGTACAACTTGACGGAGAAACCTCTTGGGTCACGAGCAGTGTCGGCGGAGCCGGACTCGCCTCCAACAGTGGAGAATCTCGTCACCAATTTGGTCTTCTTGCCAACAGTGTCCAAGAACTTGGACGAGCAAATGTCGCTGATGTCGTCAGTCACTTCGAAGACACCGTAAGCTCCGGAACCCTTGGCGTGGACAACACGCTCTGGGATTCTTTCTCTGTCAAAGTGAGCAAGCGAGTCAATCAAGTTGAAGTCTTGCAACAACAATGGACCGTGTTTGCCCACTCTTTGGGAGGCCATTGGGTCGGGGACGGGGCACCCGTTGGTGTTAGTGTAGACAGGAGCCATGATGAAAATTTGGTTTTTTGGTTGCTTTCGGCTAATGCTCTCGAAGATTGCTATGGGCTAGGTCTTCAAATTGTTCACTGGAGATCTGCAAAGGAGATATCAAATAAACAGAAAAGGAGAATTTGAAGGCTTGAACAATAAGAGAAATTGGAAGTGTGTCTGAGGTAAGGGGCGGGACCTGTGGTTTATATATTGTTAGCCGCTGGCGAAGCGGAGTTGCCACTTTGAGTTGCGATACCCTCAAGATTGCGGGGTGATCCAGACCTGTCTTGTTAGTAAGCCGCGGGCCGTCTGGCAAATTCTGGCCAATCACAGCGCGCGGCTTACTCAGGCACGTCACAAGCCGTGAGACATGCATGAAGTTTGCGCGCGCGCCGCGTGTCCTGTAGCTATGGGCGCGAGATACGGGTGATTTGTGGCACGAGTGCGCGGAATTGTCTGCTCGTGCATGGGGCCACATTTGTCAGGACGACATTTATCAGCGCGGGCGCCCGGTCCAGAGCCCAGAGCCAGGGAGCTTATGAATAGATCGGCCCACGAGCATCCTGGATAAGCAAAAGGGCTGGAGTCTCGCGTCTAGAATGCTTACGTATATGATATAACATCAAGCTTGATTATGAAGCAGGCAACAGATTTGACAGTTTCTCATCTTTACTTCTCCGCGGTTCTCGTTTAATGTCTAGAAAAAGATTAAGAGATTGCGGATGGCGTGTTCTTTCTTGTTTGGTTGTACCTTGAAATTGCTCACACTCGCTTGGGCCATGTGGAACGTGGGCCACATTCTTGCTCGCGCCAAATGCAATAACCACACCGTAGATTTGTAGAGCGTCTGGTCCAGGGACTAAAACATCTGGTGTCAGCTTCTGAGATATTCGATTGAGAGCAATTTGAAAATATTTTGAAGAAAACGTGGGAATTAAAATTGGGTGCTTCAAAGGATCGAGGGAAAGAAACTATTTCAAAAGTTTGAAATTGGGGACCGGGCGAAGCCGTAAACAGTACGTTACCTCGTTATTGTTGTACTTGTCATTGTCACTGTTGCCCTTGAGGTCTGAGCCTCGCTCGATAGTATTCATGGTCAAGGGATAGGTTTCGAATGATTAGCAGCAGAGCTTCCATTTTCGAAGAGGGTAATTCAAGAGCCCATCAATATCTAACTGAAGTTGTCAAAATTTTCCAAAGTCCATTCAAATTCATCAGAATTCATCAAAATACCCCAAAGTTGATTAATGGACTATTAGGGCCGCTGGCTGGTTCTACGCTCGAGTGCAGGAACTCCACCTCGACATGGGGCGAGGGAATGATGTGGCATGCTTGCTTCCGCGAATTCTTGCTATTTTGCTGCCCCAAAAAGGCAAAACACTTTGCGGCGTGATTTCGAGTTACGCGCGCCACCGATATCTCCGAGGCCACTGTGATTTTTCACCTTCCCATGTTTTTTGAAGGTCTCAACTATTGTTGAGTGAGATGGGCCAGTTAGTTTTGCGTTAATCGGGTTAGACCCAGTGCAAGTAGATTTCTACGCGGTTGTTTTTACTCCGCAAAGCCCCTTTTCTTCCTCTCTTTTTCCACACTGTGACTTTTTCGATTGTTTTTTTCTTTGTTTGCTTTGTCTTCCTCTTACTCAATTTTGAGTCTCGTTTTACGTCGTACCAGTTTTGTTCCCGGCATTTTTCGACGCGGCCCTGCGAGGCTTTGGCCCCAGGGCTTGTAACCGAGGACATTCTTGAGTTGTTGACGGATTATTTCTAGCCCTTCCCAGGTAATGCTTAAAAGAGGGGAAAACCCCGAGGGTGATTTGTCGAAGTCCGAGGTTTTTGATTTTCAGTCAGCCAATGTAATTACCTCTTTTGTTTTTGGTCCCGAAGAGGATGTCTTTCATGAAAATATACGAAAATGATATACAAAACACTAGCTTTTCCGCGTCCTCGAGTTTGACCAATCCGAGCAGGTTACTTAATGGAGGTGGTTGCACGGAACTATGCCGATTCTTCCTTCGAATTCTCTTTCTTCCTCCGAATTATCTTTCATGCTCCGAATGCTCTTTCTTCCTCCGAATTCTTTTTCATCCTCCGAATTTTCTTTCTTTCTCCTGATAATTTTCTTCCCATTTCTTTACTATTTTTTTCTTATTCTTTTTTTTTTTTTTTAAGATTCATCGTATTCATTTTTTTTCATTTTTTTTCATTCTCTCTTTTTTCTCAGACATGAGTCTGCTGCTAAACTTTGTGATCAGCGAATGATTTTTCGAACTATCAAGTTGATCACACCAAAAAGACTTCTCAGCGCGCAGCAGGCTCAAGGCTCAAGGCTCGGCTAGCTGGGGATCCAATCGGCATCGGTAAGCCGGTAACCAAATAGCAGATGGAGTGGAAAAATGCTCTGATTCGAATTTCAAGTAATTTACTGAAGATTTGAAGTAGTGCATTTCTGCAAGTCTCGAAAAAAAAGATAAAAAATAAAAACACTCTAGTGTCCGTGCTTTCTCCACGTCCATAATAGTCCATGAAGCAAGGATGTTGTCACGATTTACTTGACGTGACTTCATTATTTTCCTCGGCTGTACGAAATAGAGGTCGAAATCGTTATCACATTATAATGTGCCACTTGAAGAGTGAATAAAGTACTTGTCAAAATTTCGGCAGCGAAAATCGAGTAATCGAAAAAATGCATGCAGCACACTTTATGGTAAGTGGGCGCATTGAAGTGAAATGGTGAACTCACTAACTGATACTAGAATTGCTAGTTGAAGAGTTCAGCAGTATAAAGCTTGCTTGGGTTTTTATCTAGGATTCTATTTGCACAATTACAAAAGCTCCAGATCCGTGTCCTTTCGAGTATATAGTACCCCTGTGCATATTGAACTGACATTCCCTGTCCTCAGGATCTGATTACAAAAATGTTTAACTTCCATCATTTCCAGATGGTCCTGACACATGGTACATTCAATGACAAATTCCATGGTGATTTCATTGGAATATTCTTGGACTGAAGTAGAGAAGAGATATTATTACAGACGATCAAACGAGACGACTTGACATTATTTGATTGCTTGAGGACAGATTCTGGCAAATCTCCTCACTGCTATGTTTCGGAAATGGTTATTCTTGTAGACCAAGACACAGAAGCGAACTTGAGACGAGTCAGTCGACCGCTCTCAATCTGAGCCTTACATCAAGTTTTCTGCTTCTTTTCTCCTTTTCTCATCTTTTTTCGTCTTCTTTACTCCTCGTACTTACTTCTCTTCATTTCTCTTCTTCATTTCTCTTCTTCATTTCTCTTCTTCATTTCTGTTTCGTTCTCTTCTTCATTTCTCTTGTTCATTTCTGTTTCGTTCTCTTCTTCATTTCTCTTCTTCATTTCTGTTTCGTTCTCTTCTTCATTTCTCTTCTTCATTTTTCTTCTTCATTTCTGTTTCGTTCTCTTCTTCAGATCTCTTCTTCATTTTTCTTCTTCATTTCTGTTCTCTTCTATTCTTTCTATTCTCTTCTTCATTTTTCTTCTTCATTTCTGTTCTCTTCTTTTCTTTCTCTTCTCTTCTATTCTCTTCTTCATTTCGCTTCCACTGTTCTCTATTCTCTTTCTTTTCCTCTTCTCTCTACTTCCCCTTTCCATCTTAGCGGCCCCGAAGCGTGTCCCTCCAAGCCTTGAACTCATCAGTCAAGATCCCGCCGTTCCTCAACACCTTGTTTTCATCGCCCATACACTCACTCAACATGAAAGACCGCGAGCCCGGATCATAATCAATTTTATACGCACGCAGCTCGTCGGAAACGTCTATGTTGGCCACGAGCCAGTCCAAAACCGCACCATACCACTTCAACGCATTCATGCACACGACCTTTGGCCCCTGGCGGCCCGGAAGGGCGTTCTCCGTGATCAAAAGCGGCACTTCCTCGGTCCGGTACATCTCTACGTTGCGCAAGAGATAGTTGTCGTCTCGGAACCCGTAGACAATGCGTGTGACACCCAAAAGAAAGCACTGGGCCCATGTGCGAAAGAGCTTCTTCTCAAACAGAAACGCCTGCAGCGGCGAGTCGATGACACGGCTTGTTTTCAACTCTGCGTAATGCAGAAGCACGTCGCCGGCTTTCTCCGGGACATAGTCCCATGCACAGTCGACCTCGCCGGCCAAAAGCGTCTTGACGCGGCCGATCCCCGTGCGCACGACGCTGATGTACTGCTCGTAGTTGTTGACGACTTTTTTGTGGCGTTTTTCGATCGCCGCACGTGACATCTGGGCCCAGGGCTTCGGGAGCGTGGCTAGGGCCTCGAACTTGTACCCGCCGTACTCGCAGGCGTCGAGATGGCGCTTTTTTTGCGGGTCGGCGGCGAGCTTTTCCTGTTCCGACGCACGCCGTTTCAAGTCAAGCGCGTCGTCGTTTTTGATAAAGAGCTGTCCGTCGTAGGCGATCACGTGGAGGTGGATTTCGTTGTTGAGGTAGTATGGCAACGTGAGGAGCTTGGTCATGACGCCGCGGAACGTGACGATGTCGGTCTTGGTCTTCTTTCCTTTTGCCTGTTCGTGTTCCTGCAAAGCACGTAGAAGCAGCGGGAAATCGGCGACGTTTTCGGCGTCGGGGATTTTTTTGAACGTCCCGAGGCCGCCCTGGAGGCTCTGGTTCTTGTCGACGTACGCGTCGGGAAAATAGAAGTAGCTGAGGGCGGATTTTTTGGCGGTCAAATCGTCAGTCTGCCACTCTCCATCGATATTTCGCGAGTAGCTGAAAAGCTCTTTGGGCTGCTTTAGTGCCGTGGTGTCCGCACGGGTCGAGAGCGGGAGAGTGATCATTTTTGAGTGAGACGGGTTCTTTTTGTGTTGAAAAGGGTGATTGGGTATTTTTTTGTGATTTGCCTATATTGTTTTGTGGACTTTTATAGGGCTTTAGTGAGGTGAAAGGTCAGAGTCTAGTCTGCTTGAAGATGGCTCTGCTCGAAGGTGGCTCGTCTCAGACTTGGCCCTAGACCTGAAAGCGCGTTTTTTTTTTTTTTTTTTTTTTTTTTTTTTTTTTTTTTCGTTGTTAAGTTTGCACCTAGCTTTGGCCCTAAAAAACGGAGGAGGTTTCAGGCGCGGAGGCATTAGGGCCAGGAAGTTAGGGCCGGGATACTGGGGCCAGGATGTTAGCACCAGAGCCCGAATCTTTCACCGAGCAGTATGTATAATTCAACAAGAAAAGTTTCTGCCAACAAGCCAATAGTTCAAATTGAAAGCATTGTAGTTTAAAACTTACACTATCATATCTGCTTCGCTTTTTGAAGGACACTGAAAAGTAGTGTGGCGAAAATGCCAGTATCAAGACGTTTTGGAGACAAACATTTGCATCCTTCTTGAGTGTATTACAGCAGCAAACGAAAGAGAACACCTCTTTGGGGGATCATATACTTTGAAATTACCATTCAGTTCTTCGCTCAACTTGAAGAAGAAGCATCTTACAGAAGAGTTTTCAAAAGTCATTCTACTCTTCCAGTAAAAAGAAGATTCCTCGTCATTGGTCCATATTACGACATATACACTAATTAGACTTTGGTGAGAAAGCCTTCGAAAAATCAGGATTCATATTGCAAACCTTACGACCCATAGATATTTTCACTTCCATCTCTCTTTCTTTTTGTAACTCGCTCATTCAGCCTGTCAAAATGTAGAATTCTTCTGGTAACAATACATCGTCCTACATTGGTCGTCTTGTGCTGTCTGAATTCTTGAGGCAGTAATACGAACCGATAACGGAGGCTTCGGTGTAACCGGACCTGTTCAACCCGGAACCTGCCTAGCCTGGACCTGCTCCTCCCTACATCCCAAAAAAAGAGAAGACATAGTTTTATTTTGATCACTAGTGTCTGTTAACTTAACAAGATTTTCGGTTCCATTATGTGCCTGATCATTCTAATCATGGCTCCTTTTTTTTTTATCCTCCCAATTTTCAAAGCGCCGGCGATTATGCTTCACAACATAGCATCGATCATGCCCATGCCGGGCTTCAGGGCCAGGCTCTAGAGCCACGCCTTAGAGTTTTCAGTGCGCGCCAAATAAACTTTGAGGGCCGCACCAGATCAATCTTGGACCAGAGGCCCTAGCATAGAAAAGCGGTCCTAGCCTAAATTTTAAAGACGAAGTTCTGGTTTATTATTTTTTTGGATTCACACTTTTTGGCTCGGAACTCGGAAAAGCTGGTCTGGCCTGAGCAGTGGAAACTCTTTGTGCTACTTAACCCAAGAAGTCGTGCACATGGCTGGCGTTCTTACATACGTTATCTTGATCTGGCTACGATGGGCCTTATTGGTGATTGGGGAAGACTCTAATGATACGCAAACTGGCTCTGCGCCCGCAAAACCCGCTGAAGATGGAGTGTCAACCTTGAAATATGCTGCCAAATGCATTTCAACAGATTCCGCTGGCCCCAACTCTTCGTTTGAGGCCGCCATCGAGTGCCTGGAAAATCCTCACGATAATAGGATCAGCATGTCTTTAACACTTGACCAAAACCCAGTTCTCGATGCAAAACACGATGAAGTTCGGTCCTCTATTGAAGCCATAACTCGGGAACAAGATGATACAGGCTCCGAAGTTTCTGGCATACTATCTACCGAAAGTCTGGATCTAATAGACACCCTACAACCTTGTGTAACCTCTAACCTTTCTGATTGCCCTGTTCCCGTCGATTCTATTGATACTATTGGAACTGTTGGTCCTTCCGATCTGGCAGAATTAAACTTTGTCCCTGAAGAAGATGGTGTTACGGAAAATGACCGACCAAAAGAATCTGTAATCTATAAGAAAGATCCCGAGCAACTCTCACAACTAGAAAAGAGCGAAAAATCGATTGCAAGGCCTTCGCTTAACTTCACTTTGACCTCAAGCTTGCTCAAAGAAACCCCGTTTGAAAGTGTCACGGCAATTTCACTCAGAAAGACAATAGGAAGTGGGGCTGCTGAAACAGAGGTGGGTGATATGGATAGTCCTATCTTCTCTACAGAAATCGTTTCATACGATCCAGCAAACGCCCGAAAATCGGCCCCTGAAAGTGAAAACATCTTTTTGGGATCGGAGCCTCCAGCTGATAATTCGCTCCGTCGAATCACCGAGTATCACGAAGAACCCGAACCTCTTTCAACAACCCAAGTTTTTGAAACAACAAATAGCATTTCCCTCGAAGACACTTCGAGTGATTTTTCTGCACCTACTTTGCCTTCAGCTGCAATCTCGGACCAAACTTTTGAACTGCCCTCGTCACCTACTACAGACTCGAGTTTCGCAATTCATAAGTCAGCCTCAAAAAACGAGGACCTCTCAATGAAAGGCGCCTCCCATCAAGGCGTCTTGACAGAAACACGAGAAATTTTGAGTGTTTCAAGCATTTCAAGTGTTTCAAGCATTTCAAGTGTTTCAAGCATTTCAAGTAGCTCAAGCATTTCGAGTAGCTCGAGCATTTCGAAGACACCGAAACACGAACCCGAAATGCCTGAAAACTTTCGAAAGCCTGAGTTAGTCATAGACTCTCGAAGGCTCGAGAAACCAGAGAGTTTTGAAAATACAGAGGAACCCCAAAACTCCAAATCATCTCCCGAAAACTACTCTAACGAGTGCAGGTTTGTCTCGTTCGAGCAATGGAAAAAGCTAAAAGAGGCAAGCAGCGAGGCCGGGCTCTTCAAGAAAAACGCTGAGATTTCACAAAACGCCAGCAAAGCATCTACTTCAAGCACTTTGGCCGAACTGACGCCCTCACAACCTGCGGAGGACACACTAGCCGCCACCTTCGAGGACCAGGGCCGTGTGTATAAAGACAAATTCAACTATGCCTCAGTCGACTGTGCGGCGACCATTGTGAAAACCAATAGTGACGCCAAAGGCGCATCGGCCATCTTGACCGAGGTCAAGGACTCGTACCTCCTCAATAAGTGCCTGGCGGCCAGCAAGTTTGTGGTGATAGAGCTCTGCCTGGACATTTTGGTGAGCTCTGTGGTGATGGGCAACTTTGAGCTATTCAGCTCGATGTTCAAAGACGTGAGATTCTCTGTTTCAGACCGGTTTCCCGTCACAAAAGGCTGGCACGAGTTGGGCCAGTTTGAGGCCCAGAATATCCGTGACATGCAGACTTTCCACATCGAGAACCCGCTCATTTGGGCCCGATACTTGAAGATCGAGATTGTCAGCCACTACGGCCACGAGTTCTATTGCCCGATCTCGTTGGTCCGCGTGCACGGAAAGACCATGATGGAGGACTATAAGGATACAGACCCCGACGCCAGTATGAGCGCCGAGCCAGCTCCCCAGGCCCTGCAAATTTTGAGTGATCGAAAAACCGACGAAAACATTACAGAGCAGGCTCGCCAGGACGACGAATGCAAAGTCAGGGTGCCATACTTGGCACTCAACGAGTTTTTGAAGGACGTGAATTATACCTCGAACTACTGCGACGTGCCCTTGATTCCCGGGAACATCTCACACACGACGTCTGCGGAGACAAACAACGCGAAGCCGACACAGGAGTCTATTTTCCAGAACATCATGAAGAGATTGTCGCTTTTGGAACGGAACGCCACGCTTTCGCTTTTGTATGTGGAGGAACAGAGCAAGCTTCTCTCAGATGCGTTTTTCAACTTGGAAACCCGCCAGGTCAAGAAGTTTGACTCTCTCCTAGCTCAAATCAACGAAACCACATTCTCGCAGGTACGCTCTTTGGAGTCCGCGGTCGAGAAAATCAGAACTGATGCTCGGGGCTTGTTTCAGAGCCAGAATTCACAGGTATTAGGGGCCGTACAAGCTTTAAAGACGGAGTCGGCGTCATTTGCACATGAACTCTTTTTCCTCAAAAAAGTAGTGGTGGCAGACACTCTCATCATTCTTGCTCTTTTGGCTTATGTGATAATCACGAGGGAGATTTTGACAGTGGAAGAAGTCACAGGCAAGCAGAAGCAGTCAAGAGACTTGCGGGCTGAAAACGAGGCGATGCCTGTGATCAAGCCCTTTAGCGGAAGGAACCATAATAGACAAAAGGCCCGGAGAAGGAAACATTAACAAAAGAAGGCCGTATTGTTTACTGGATATTTGATAAAAGCTATGTACATGGATGGGGCATAGGCCCCGGGTTAGATAGAATAGAGATATATGGAATAGAGCAAATATGGATGTGGGCTCCGGATATGCCACTTTGGGGTTCTGACTTAAAGTAAGGGACATGATAGATTGCCCACAATGGAAAAAAGTCGAGGCAGGAGACAACAGAAGACGCATCGCCAAAATTTGTAATTCTCGTGTATTTGAATGAATCGATCCTTCGAGATTTCTTTCTGGGTCGTCATTTTGCGTCGCCTCTGTGGTTTGCCACCATATGCCCTGATTGATCGATCGTGGAAAAAGCTTCATTCTTTGCAAAAGGGTGTACTGAATTTTTCCTCTGGACTGAAGCTCCTTGAACCCTTTCCCCTTTTCCTTTCCCTTTCCGTTGACTTTATTTTCTTTTTTCCTTACCCATATCTCCCTTAGCAACCGGATATAATCTGCATTCTACTCCTCTGAGCCGAAGTTTCTTCCACGGCTCTCGTTGCTCCGGCTATAGCCAGCATCACGGCTTCCTGCATTGCTGCCATAGCTGTTGCTCCTTCCCTCGCGATTTCCATAACGGTTGTTGCCATCTCGGGGCGGGTTGCGGCTTCCGCCATAACGGCTCTGGCCATAGTTGCCGCCATAGCGGTTTCCACCCTCGGAGCTTCCCCCGTCGTCGCGTCTGGATCTGCCAAAGTCTCTGCCGTTGTCTCTCTTGTAGTCTCTGTTGCCATAATCTCTGCTGCCGTCTCTGCCGTTGTCTCTGCTGCCATAGCTGTTGGATCTGCCGCGGAAGTCACGGCTCTCGCTGCTTCTGTTACCTGAAAAACGGTCTCTCGAGCCCCCGAAACGCGTGGAGCGAGCGAACTTGTCTCTCAACAGGCCAGAGGAGTAGGCCTTTCTCTTGATCGCATTCGGGTTGTCGACCTCCACATAGTCTGGCACAAGCTGGCCGGGCAACGCCATGTTGTTGAACATCCTCGTGGAGAGGTAGATGGTGGCGTCCTCGTTGCCCGTGAAGTTGCGGTAGAGCTGCACGAGACTGCGCACGATGTCGAACTTCTTCATCTTGTACGTGTCACAGACCGACGACTGGAAGCCCATGAGCGAGGTCACGTACTCGCGGAGCTCGTCCTCCGACACCTTGTCCTTGAAGCGGGCTTGCGCCTCGGCGGTCAACTCGTACTCGGACTCGGAGGCAAACTCAATGTGCTTCTTGGTGTACAAGTCGCGGGTGAAGTTGAGCTCGGGCTCCGACAAGAAGAGTGTGGCTCTGCCCGGCTGCCCCGCCCGGCCCGTGCGTCCGATCTTGTGGATGTAGTCCTCGATGTTCTGCGTGGTGGCCATCTGGATGACGTCACTGACGCCCTTGAAGTCCAAGCCGCGCGCCGCCACGTCCGTGCAGATCAACACGCCGCGCTTGGTGCTCTTGAACTTGTCGGTGGTGTGTCTCCTGGCGCCCTGGGTCATCTTGCCGTGCAACATCCACGTGTGCGGGAACCGGTCCGGGAGCAACTTGTTCAAAAGACGGTAGATGAAGTCCGCGCCCACGACCGTGGGGAGGAAGAAGATCGCCTTGTAGTCGTCTCTCTGGATGTTGGTGAGGACCTCGTCCATCGCGGCCACGTGTGACTCGTAGATCCCGGGCGTCTTGACAAGCCTCTGCTCGATGTGCGCGTGCGACTCTGCGACCGAGTCGTCCACACAGTTGATGTACTTGAAGTCCTTGCCCATCTGGGCCTCGGCAAAACGCGTGACGCGGTCGTTGGTGGTGGCACTGAACAAGAACGTGCGCAACGGGGGCGCGAAACTCGCCAGGCGGAGGCTCTTCAACTTGGCGTCAATGGCGTTCAACTGGTCCTCAAAGCCCTGGTCGAGCAACCGGTCGGCCTCGTCGTAGACCCGGTACTCCAACTCGTTGAAGTGCTGGGCCCACCGCCTGTCCTCCAAGTTGGCCAAGATCCGGCCGGGCGTGCCCACGATGATCTGCGGCACGTCGGACCCCCACGGGCGTTTCCCGGGCGGCAAGCCCCCGGTCCAGAGGCGCACGTCACACTTGTTTTTCAAGTGCGACGAGTTGGTGTTGACGCTCCGGAAGTCCGCGTGGATCTGCTGCGCCAAGTCTCTTGTCGGCGCAATCACAAGGCACGACACGTTCCTGCGGCGCTGCTTGCGGAGATCAAAAATGTCCATCACGTGCTGCATCAACGGAATCACAAAACTGTATGTCTTGCCTGTCCCGGTCTTGGCCCGGCACACCAACCCTTCTTCCTGGAGGAACGGGAGGATGGTCTTCTGCTGCACGGCGGTGAACTCCTGGAAGTTCAACGAGTGGACCGCCTTCTTGAGCCAGCTGTTGAACGCCGGGTGCTCCTTGAACTCGGCCAACGTGATCTCCTCCTTGCCCAAGGCTTCGTAGAAGTTGGGCCGATCGACCGGCTTGTGAGGCGGGTTTTTGCCGAGGCTCACGCGCCCGCACACAAGGCTTCTCCGGAAGGAAAATGCCGCCCGCGGCGGCTGGCGGAGCATGGTCTTGAGCAACGACATCTGGGCCATGAAAAAAAGTGTTTCAGTGGATTTCAGGTGGCGGAAAGTGTCGAGACAAGAGTGCTTTGGGGTATTATAGGGAAGATTTTTCGCACCCGTTGAAAGGCGATGCGGTGGATTTGGGTATGGGTGCGGTGTACGGGTGTGCGCGCTGGGCATCTGGGGCAGAGCCGCAGAGCCGCAGAGCCGCAGTAGGCGTAGGGCAGTGGGGCCTGGGACCGGAAGCCTGGAGCCCAGGGCCTAGGGTTTGGGACCGGAAGTCTGGGGCCCAGGGCCTACGGTTTGGGGCGGCTTGGGCTACTGGTCCGGCATTGTCATACAGATGAATCCCTATATGAGAATCCCTATATGAGAATACCTTTATGAGAATACCCTCTTCAGGGCAGTATTGGCAAATAGGGCGGACTCACTGTATTTTTTATTGGAGTCGACAAACCATATTTTTTCTCTGCGATTTTGTAAGCCATACGAACCCGATATTTTCCAGACCGGGAATTAAATAACTTCTGAATGAGTATTCGCAAATATATACCCGAAGTCTATTTTGCAATTGCCAGTCTTTTTATTCAACTGCAGTGGGTTTTGTTCACAGAGATTCTCGAAAGGTTAGATCGCACACCAAGTGTTCTTGAAGATCATCATCGATGTTCATATAATGAGACATGCTGATCAACATGTCCTGTCAACAGCAATGTCAATAAACAAGAACAGCCCTCCAGCTATTGTCAACATACAGATTTTAGACGATGAATTAAAGATTGCTTTGTGACCGGACAGATAGCTTCATTCAGATAGTCACATTGGCATTGTATGCAGACGTTCAAAAGGCGTTACTGTCGGTATATAGGATTTCCCGATGTTCATGAGCACGGAATTGTAACGGACACGACGTGCGATGGACGCCAAAGGAAAAGTCATCACCAGGAAAAGGATCCTGGGCTTTTTCCTCCCCACGTGAATCCTACAGTATTTAGTCTATTATAAGTTTACCTGTGTTAGTGAATTACCTTACGGCATACAGCGAAGCGCATCTGGCTGCGTATTGTCATAAATTCCAATAG
>JAKTYO010000033.1:0-19579 GCA_030578735.1 Metschnikowia noctiluminum | reverse complement strand
GCGGACGAAACTTTGTATTATACACCGAAAACCTTAACACGCTTTCAGATTGAATTTATTAGCCTTTTTAATTAGCGGCGCAGCATATGTGGTCACGGTCTTGTTCGATATGTCAACAAACAAGACTGTCAAAATGATTGCTCGTGGGATTCAAACCCAGAGCCCAAAGGGCGCACCACTACCGCCAAGGTTTTGACCACCCGGCCAAAACAAACATTTGCTACAAAACAAGCGATTACTTTGTGTCGGTATATAGGATTTCCCGATGTTCATGAGCACGGAATTGTAACGGACACGACGTGCGATGGACGCCAAAGGAAAAGTCATCACCAGGAAAAGGATCCTGGGCTTTTTCCCCACCACGTGAATCCTACAGTATTTAGTCTATTATAAGTTTACCTGTGTTAGTGAATTACCTTACGGCATACAGCGAAGCGCATCTGGCTGCGTATTGTCATAAATTCCAATAGATTAGAAGTCAATGTCGTTACCTTCAAACGCACCAGAAGGCTCTTAGCCTCCCACCGCCAACGGGGGAGAAACACCTCAACCGATCTCCGAACAGAATCAAGCGTTACTTTAACGGCAAAGGATCTCCTGTCGACAATCACGACACTTGATGCTGAGCTGCTCGAACTCCTTAGAAAACAATTGGGTGACCCAACAGAGGAGGACGAAAACAAGGAAGAAGTTGGAAACTCCACATTCACCGCGGCGACGTTGCGGGAGAACTTTTGAACATGACGCTAGAGTGAATTGGAATGTACGAGAAGTCATACGACGAGTTTCCGAGGTCAAAAGCGATATTGACGACAAAGAGTTACGAGGATGCCCAATTCACCGACATCATCATAGGATGGAGACAATTTAAGTTCCAAGGAAACTATAACACCATCCCCAAGTCACAAGAGATGGATAGGTCAATAACCCAATTACTCAAAGTAAACTGTCTACTCGTTGGTTTTGGCGAATTCGGAGAGCAAATAAAGACAAGATGCGTTTACATTGAGGCGAAAACCTTACCCACCGACTCAGAAACCGAATCTATCGAAGAGTTTTTCCAGGACACCTTCCCTTTCTGGCAAGAGATCGAAGGCGATCATATCGAACAGGCTACCATGAGCTATGAGTTTGTTAAGAAAGAATACGACCCGAAACACGCCAATTTCATGGAAGATTTTGTGTTCTCAATGTACGTAGTTTTGGTTATACTTCGGAAAAACGAGCATGGGACAAACCTTCTCTACGAGATTAGCTGAAGTCCCCAACTCATATCGTTCGATGGGTGAACGGACAAGATGTGCTTTGGATTTCAAGAAGATTCACATTCGGGCGACCTCAATCCCAGGGGACATGGCATGAATTTATAACTCCAGAACGTTCCTTTCTTTAGCTCCAATATCGACTACAACCTTACATCCACATGGCACACAGCTCGTGCCGGATACAAATTATCCTATGACACCCAAGAGCTTTGGAACCCACACAAGACAGCGGCGACGTTATAACCCAAATGATCATCTCTTCTGCGGTACCCTAAATTTAAAGCCAGCTGGAGTTATAGCAGATATTCGTCGAATATCGAGACTGTGGATCGCAGGACAGACCTTATGCGGGTACAATTTGCTTTAATTGCAAATATAAAAGCCCAGGAGATTCTAGAACCGCACGAACCAAGAGATCTATCAGTCACTCAGCAACCACGCATGTTTAGAGTCCATGCGAGGACTAAATACGCTTGGGATCATTTCGTTCGAAGAAAACACAGACTCGTTACAATAGCTCAGATCGTGTCGTATATGTGATGAAGTTAAGCTCGAAGCAAAACTTCATTCACATACCCATCAAAATATAGAGAGGATACATGGTTGGGTTCACTTGAATAATATGAGGTCCATCATAAGCTCAAAGGCCTTACGATTAACGTCACTACGGTGACATACGAAGTCACTCAATAAATGGAAATTGTCATTAGGGAGAATAAACTTCTCAGGGAAATTTCCTCGATGTATCAACGCGTCTCGCAGAAGCGTCACCCAAAACATCCAATACGGCTTTTCCGGCCAGAAAATGCTATCGAAATGCTGACCGCCATAGAACTTGAAAAAATTCGATATTGAGAAGGAACAAATTCGTATCAAACCTCTCAAAAGTTACAACTACCACCCGCTCTTAAAGTTCATCTTCCAACAAGCGGCATACCTTGCCAATGTCTTTCTCTCGCGAAATGGTACACCTCCGGAAATTGCATACTTACAAGTGAGAAGACTTACAATCCTCTCGGATCTTCGGAATGGATGTATCTGTTAAAGTCAATAATGATCAAGAGGGGAGGCAGCTGGTTTGAGCTACAATCGGAAATTCAACCGAATGCACCAGGCACGTATGTCGGACATCACGGGAAAGCAGGATACATAATCCTCACCGAATCGCTACATGTTTTTTCCACCTAAGACGTTCATTTTAAAGGCACGATGCACAATCTAAATATACTTCAAACGTATTGAACACATGAATGTCGAGGGGCTCCACCTGGACAGTGATTTAGTCGGACAATTGTGACAAGCGACCAACATCAACAAACATCGAAGAATTATATAGCGATGCGCTAGATAATGCACCTCTTCGGACCGCAGTGGAAGACTCGTACGACTGTGGGTATGCGATCGTTCCTCATCAAGAAAACGTTATTACGACAATTGAGAAACCTGACCTGCCCCCACAGAACGACTCGTCCTACATTGTGGACCCTGATCAGTGTGCAAATCAGGGTAAACCAGCCAGCGACTCACGGCGGGCGCTGGGTGCGGACCCCGAGGGAGCACGTGGTATCGCGCTGAAAGGTATCACCTCCAGTTTGAAGGGCGTAGAAAACTCAAAGGCTGCCGAGGGAGGTACTGTCGATCCGGTATCCGACCCAATAGAGCCTGTTCCCCAGAGTGCAATCCCATCGGACACAGACGAGGAGCAGGCGCCATCAGTGCACGAGAGTGTGGACGGTACTAGTCACTCATCACTACGCCTGGATTCGTTCGGCTCGATAGACCAGGCGGATGGAAATGATCAAGACGGACGCCCCGACGCGATCGATGAACTACTCTACATCCTCTCGAACCGCATTCAGATACGACTTCTGACGGAAATTGGCACAGACGAAGGCACATCTCTTCCTGGGGGAGCTGAGGTCTTAACAAGCGATGTACCTTGTGACGACTCTGAGCCGTTGCTGATAAATGACCCCGAGGAACATAGATTGTTCAATGTAGAATCAACGCCGAGTACACCAGAGCCTCGTTTGGACGATCACTACGAGAACCCAGATGACAGTCAAATGTCTACTACTGACACGACTGGAACACCTACTAACAACCCAGGAACACGCACAAGATCAGGCAGATTTGTCAGAAATCATTGAAATTTCTAGACATGGAAGAATACCAATCAGCGAAACAAGAACTACAAACACTACTCAACGTCAAATTATCAAATGGACATTAGGCGGATTGGAAAGAGTGGAACTTGGAGCTCTCTAAATTCAATAAGATGGGCGTTTACTAATGGTGCCTGATCTCTGATGACGCGTCACTCATATCAATGATCTAGGTATACACATGCAAAGAAGGAGATTTGAAGGGAGCCATATTCAAAGCGCCTCGTTATTGAACGGGTCTACCTTAACGCTCCACTTCCTGACGATGAGAAGATATACGTAATATCACCTGAGGGATGCAATACAGGAACTGAATACTGTTGGTGTCTCCTCCAGAATGTCTACGGAATGAAGCAAGCTGGTCATGAATGGTTCCATTTCCTGGCAAATCATTTGAGAGACATAGGCTTAGTGCAAAACGAAATTAAGGAAACGTTCCTCACTGAGACCTCGAACAAGGGAAGTCTGTACGCGACTTTTTAGGTTGACGACCAATATTTTGCTGGCCGAAAGCGAGGACGTAATCTCTGAGTTCAAGAGCAACATGGAATACAATTTTGACCTACAATACTACGGCCAGGTCTCGAAATATCTCGGCATTGAAGTCCGACACAGCCCTCAAGAGTTCTCGATGTCATAGAAGAGATCTCTCCAGAAAGTACTAAATGATTTTGATGAGTACCGGATAGTGCGTCACAAGACCCCGGTGAGATCTGATAAACTAAGTCACGGTTTAAGCAACAACCCCAAGGAGGATTATTTTTTCATAACCCCAAAATGAAACGACACCGCGCACAGGGAAGATGAAGACCGAGTTTGAGTCTGGTGCGAAAAGCATTAACTGGGACGCAGGGAACACCAGGCAAGATCTCGGATTCGCGGCTACCGTTTATGGTCTGTAAAGCCGCGAGCCCAACTCCAAAGGATTCTAACGATTTGCTATGTTGCTTCGGATACATCCTCGAAACTTCGGACTTAGAACTCACATACAAACGTCAAAACGCAACTTTACCATGGCAGCAATCTTAGACGCCCCCTTCGCACCTGAGTCGGATGCAAAACTGATCACTGGAATGGTGATCTATACTAACAAGAATCTAGTGAAGTGGATGAGTAAGAAAGAGAAGAACATCTCAAAGAACACTGCCGTGGCGAAACTAGTGGCCTTTTCCATCACGGAAGATAGTACTGTTCAGTTGATTGACTATATCAACAGTCCAGGCTTCCCAATCAAGAAAGTTGAATGCTATGAGGACAATAAGCAATCATCGATAGATGTAAAAAAAAGTCCATCTCACACCCGAGAAAGTTGGTGGGCATGCGGATGAAACGTATCGGAGAGAGACTAGCCGCGGGTGTATATGAGATGGAGTATGTGGAATCCCTCGTGAATATTGCTGTTATATTCACAGGTCACCGTCTATCGGAATGTTGTGTGGATTTCTATGCAGACTTTACCCTCACAAAGATGCTCCGGACGATAGGGAACAAACCTAGATACCAAAAACCCACGCATATTCAGATATGAATCTGGAGTTGGTTTTTAGGGAATGTCGGTATATAGGATTTCCCGATGTTCATGAGCACGGAATTGTAACGGACACGACGTGCGATGGACGCCAAAGGAAAAGTCATCACCAGGAAAAGGATCCTGGGCTTTTTCCCCACCACGTGAATCCTACAGTATTTAGTCTATTATAAGTTTACCTGTGTTAGTGAATTACCTTACGGCATACAGCGAAGCGCATCTGGCTGCGTATTGTCATAAATTCCAATACTTTGTTCCTTTTCTCCATTAGCCATTTTTGAAAAGAGATTTCAAAGACAACGTCTTAATTGGTCGTGTCACTTCCTTATAAAAGTAATATTCATCATGTTGCGATGATAAGAGCTGAACAATTAAATCAAATCAATCAATGACCTCATGTGGCACTTGCTATGTGTTGAATATTTGGATAATACAAAATTACTGTAGGTCCTCACAGTTGTTGCTTGCAGGTCAAGCTTTCACGCGCCGCAACTGACCATTTGATTTACGCCTGACGCGACAGCATTGCGCGAGTTCAATTTAACAGGCTTGTTTACTTTACAGCATACTTCTTTGTTGCGACATCACCCGAGCCCATAAAGCACCTAACGTCCAAAATCGCGTTTGATTTACGTTGAAAATCTCTGATGATCGCCCCCAGTCAGCTGAGAGTGCCGACTATTAGACATTTTCACGAAGAAGTCACATCAGGGAAATCGAAGAGATATTTAAAAAGCAAAGGCCGGTATATAGAGTTCAAATACCTTTATTTTCAAATCCAGCAGCAGATAAACAAAGATGTCCTCCTGAGCTTCAAATATGAGCAGCTAAAGACCCCCGAGCCTAGGATATCTTTATTGAAGCCTTTAATCTCAAAGATAATAGAGGTAAGCAACACCCAGAATCTCAAGTTCGATATTAGCAATCAATTATGTTCTACGCCTGGCCTGACTACCTTTGAAACTCCACTATTTGGGCCTGCGAATTATGGTTCTTTACCTCCTGACGAAGAATCTGCTGCAAAAATATCATCATGCGTTATCTATGTTCTTTTGCTTTTGAGGTATGAATTCATGATACAGTCGGAGAACCATTTGATAATGTACGATCTTCTCGTGACCAAAGCAACCATCTGCGAACTTTTAGCTATAAGATTGTTACGAGAATACAGTTCCAGCGAACGTATTAATTTATTATTCATCAACCCTATGGCTCATCATGATGAACACGTTCAACTCAGGCATACAAAGCACTTGGATAGCTTCAATACCTTGGAGCTATCAATTCTTTCCAAGTCGAAAAAGTTTCTAGTGCAGCCTGTCATAATCAGCATTCTCGATCGCATATACAATGGTGAACTAATCATGAAAGATCGGACAACGCTAGGGCCTGATCCTTGGTCTCAATACCCTTCATCATCTGATTCGAGAGGTCGTGCACTTGAGGACATCAAGCCCAAGGGATTGATCAATTCTTTAGAGCATGATCCCTTCGATTTTACTACCGCGGTAACCCAGTATAGTGAGGATTGTGAAAGAAATGTTGTGAACTATAAATTTCAGCAGATAACAATTAAGAAGGTCTTCGTTCGATCAAATGTTGTACCCAAGTACCAATCTTTGGTCATCAACTTGAAATATGCTTTTTTGACAATGCTTTTCTTAATTCTTGTCTTTAAACATAAATATGGTCTCCGATCAGGATATTTGGGAACGTTGTTTTGGATTGTGGCTCTAAGCTTCAACTTTGATGTCATAGTCAAATCACTACATATTGAGTTTAAATTTCTCAAAAAGATTATCTGGACATATGTCGATATCTTGATCGTTTTGCTCATTGACTCATCTCTTGTTATGCGAATTTTGCTTGGTCTCGGGAGGATCGAAAATCAAACATACTACAACTGTTTTAGTTTGATTTCTATATTGTTATTCCCTAGAATGTTGTCGGTTTTCAACAATTACGAATTCTTCAACATGATCATCGTGTCTCTCAAAAAAATGACATGGAATGTGATAGCAATGTCTTGCTTGTTTACATCATTGATTTTTGGCTTCTTTCTTTGCTTTATCAGCTTGACAATAGACATGTCTACATATGAGGTTGCATTCGCAATGGTCAAACTTTTTTTCGGATTCACGCCTGCGGTGTGGGATAATTGGGAGAGCTTTGACCACTTGGGTCGTGCTTTACAGCTATCCTACCTCTCCTTGATTCAATTTGTGTTCGCAACGATTCTAGCCATTGTCTTGAGTAACGTTTTCGCCAAAGTGAGTGAGACCAACAAGGAGGAATTCGAGTATTTAAAAACAACGAATCTAATCATCTATTTGAAATGGGCTAGCTTCAAGCCCCTGGGAAAACCCGAAAGCAGACTCACAATTGCTTTCGATTATGCTGTCAAGGCTTTCAAATTGCCCATAATTCTCGTCATATATTTTTACGAAATCTTCATCAAAGACAACAAACTTCTGCTTCAAAAGCAACGCAAAGACCTCAAGCATTTTACCTTTCTCAATAGAGAGGAAGACTTGAACGATGATCCTGACATGGCCTCATTTCATCGTGCTGCGCGCGATGAAGAATTTTACTCTTTGAGACTATCATCGAGAAGAGGCTCACAGACAGAATCACGAGTGGCGTCTGGCGGTGAAGCGGGCGTCTCTTTTACCAATCCGAAGAGCCGAACGCACAAAATGACATCGGAGCAAAACTTTACTCATAGAAAGCTCGAGCCGCAATATTCGCAGGCAACAATGGCTGGATTCCGAAGTGGGCTGCTTGACTCGATGTTTATCGATGACTATTTCGGAAAGCGTTTTGGCCATTCTGGACGGAGGCTTGCGTCAGAAGGACTCTCGAGAAGAACAAGAAGCGAGTCAGAACCTCACTGGAAACTCGAAGCTCTAAACGAAGAAATTCTACAAAAGTTGCTGGATTTAGAGGTAAAAGTAGCGCTACTAGCTAACATGCAAGAAGCCGTCGAACCTAATAAGCACGAGGTTCGCGAGTACTGGGAAGCAAGAACAAAGCGCAAAATTCGCAGCGATAAAGAGGGAAACAGCGTTGTCAGAAGCGCAGAAGACGGCACCAGTTTCGAGGACAGTTCCAGTAGTGAAGATTACTTTACCGACATGGACCAGCGAACATAAATTGGCGATCTTGTCATAAATGCACGCATTCAATTGCCCCAATTAGAATCAAACACCAAGTGGTATATGCAAAGCTTAAAGATTTTTCATCAAATGTTTTTTTTTTTTCTTGTCGCAGAACAAATATACCGATCATATTACTCAAACGAATATTAGGACTAATCTCCTTTCCACGTGTAGAATTGTATTTTTTGGTTCGCATGCACCCAACCCGCAAGCTCCGACGCGCAGGGTCTCATTGCCTAAAGTAGAAAAGAAAAGCGTTTGCCGTTTGTGTGAATCACCGCGACAGTGACTTGCTTTTGAGTTCATGGAAAAAGTTCAATCCTCCGGCCATTTGACCCGCAAAACATGACCAGTTCACCGAGGTAGACATATTTCACAATATCATGACTCATTCGCCCGCCTGTGCTCAGAGTAAGTTGAGGCCTGAACTTAGTATTACAAACCAAGTGAGGTTCTAGACAGCCGAGACAACATTTGGAGATGGGGCCTCAGCATGCGGTGCGCGCTTGGTCCCCAAAGCCAGACCGGAATATTACCTGCATCGCTGAGTAATAATAGTGGTCTTATTTGAGGAATTTGCACGCGAAAAGCCGAGGTGGGCACCCTCATGAAAAAGCAATTACTTTTACACAGTACTTGAGTTGAAACTCACTTCGTGTCACTGGCGCCATGAGTGCCGTGTGACGGGCTAGCTCTCGAATCGCGCCTTTATATAAGTTCGCAGGCGATTACGATATCACAAGCATCCGGTAAATTTTCCCTAGACGAATAAAAAGAAGAGTAAATATTGCATTTGCGCCGACCGACTTCATTACCTGACAAATTTTCTCGCCATTGTAATTTTTGCTTCCACTATCTTGCACATTGGGAATTGAGCATTTTCCGCTGTCAAATACCTCACTTGAAAGATCTCATTGCCGACGTTCTCATAGGTGGGAAAGAGTTTTTTGAGACTTCATAGGCGAAAAAAAAAGTCCAAAAAAAAAAAGGAATTTACAGGGCTCTGCAACTTGCGCACCCGCTTTGCGTTGTTACAAAGTGTTTATTCTTCTCGTCATCTGTTGATCGAGGGCCTCGTTGTCTGTTACCCCCCAGATTCGCTTCAGAAAATTAATCAATCCGATGCCCCACAACATTATGACTCAGATCGAAGTCCCCGATAACCATGTTCAAATCGGAGGAAGAAAGTCAAAACTAGCAGTCATTCAGCTGAAGCTCGTCAAACAACATATCGAAGAAGCTTTTCCACACATCTCATGCTCCGTATTGGCTCTCAGTACCTTGGGAGATAAAGTCCAACTGAAACCACTCTATTCATTTGGCGGGAAGTCGTTGTGGACGAAAGAGCTTGAAGCTCTCTTGATAGAACCGATCGGCGACTATCCCCAGCTAGATTTGATCGTGCATTCTTTGAAAGATATGCCCACACATTTACCCGACGAGTTTGAGTTGGGCTGTATAATAGAGAGAGAAGATCCACGCGACGTCCTCGTGATGAAGAAGGGATCTTCATACAAGCTGCTCCGTGACTTGCCGAATGGTGCTGT
This sequence comes from Metschnikowia noctiluminum, assembly GCA_030578735.1. NCBI lineage: Eukaryota > Fungi > Ascomycota > Pichiomycetes > Serinales > Metschnikowiaceae > Metschnikowia > Metschnikowia noctiluminum. The sequence goes on along the minus strand of JAKTYO010000033.1, from coordinate 9,916 downwards.
GGTTGGAACCTCGTCTTTGAGGAGACAGGCCCAGCTAATTAAGTCTCAACCACATCTCAATTTTCACGACGTGAGAGGAAACCTTGCCACAAGACTAGCCAAATTAGACGACCCTGAGTCTCCATACGCATGTATCGTGTTGGCAGCGGCAGGTCTTATCAGAGAGGGATTGGCCAATAGAATCACATGCGCATTGGATGCTCCCGACATGTACTATGCAGTTGGGCAAGGAGCTCTTGGGATCGAAATAAGAAAGGAGTGCTCATTTATGAAGCCTCTCCTCTCTCATTTAGAGCACCGCCCTACAGCGTATTGTTGCACAGCCGAACGAGCGATGATGAAGCTTTTGGAAGGAGGTTGTTCAGTGCCCTTAGGTGTCCAAACGATATATAACGAAGATACGGAGGAGCTCTATTTCAAGGGAATAATCGTGAGCCCAGATGGTAAGCAGTCTGTTGAGGCAAAGGTTCAAAAATTTGTCAGGAGTAAAAGTGACGCTGAGAAGGCTGGCGAAGAAATGGCGCATAAGCTCACAGAGCTAGGCGGGAAGAAGATCTTAAATGCCATTAATTTTGAAAACATTAATCAAGCGCCATACAAGTCTGGATCCTCAGAAACACCAAGCTCCGAAGTCCTTTGAGCGCCTGTGAGTGCTCCGTCAACACACTGCATCTTCATATTTTTGGTTACAAGAATGTCTCCAGTTTCCACATCACAACAACGCGAAGCATCGCGTCTCTGGCAGTTGGTTCTACGCAAGATCCATCAAAATTTGCATGAATATTTTTTCTTTCTTTCTTTCTTTCTTTCTCTCCTTCTTTCTTTCTTTCTTTTTTTCCTTTGGTCTCGAAATATCGATTGTCATCAAGTCAAGTCTTCAGCCTGGCACCTCGCTGTATATATTTAAATTTGAAACACTAAATCTATATCTTTTTCGAGATTGTAGACTGATGATATTGGTTGAGCTATTAAACAAAAAGACGCATGGACTTTACGTCTGGCTTGATACAAAATTGGAAGCTAATTTTCTATGCGTTGTCAAAAAAGCACTTCACTTCCAGGGAATTCTGCCAGGCCAATTCATTCGGAAATGAATCGGTCATGCGTATATATAGCTTGGCTTTCGATCGCGTGAGCGAAGTTGCAGCAAACTATTGTGGGCTGATCATAGCTACTCTTTTCAAATATGTGAGGAGCCTGACTGGACAAGTTTTCATGATACTTTATAGTTGCATATATAAATGGACGTTTCAGCTTCAAAGAAAAGTCCTTTCTATAGAAGTTTTATTGTGGCGGGGATGAAATCTAACTATCGTCAATCCTGACAGCGCCACTTTCGGAGCTCCGCGCTGCCGCTGACTGATCCAGATCGGAAGTAGCAGGTGGTCTGACTAATTCGGTCCGCAGTCGTTTAGTCGTTTAAAGTGCGAAGGATTTATACGAGTCGCATGTCATATCGGATATATAGAGTATGTGAAAAAACATGGTGCTCAGCGCCAAGATAATAATTTTTGATCCTTTAGCCCAAAGTTTAGTCATCAAACTCAAAAAAGCATACGATTTGCTTGTGTAAGAGCTTTGAGAGAGAACGAAAATATTGTTGTCAACGATCATTGCCACCTTCCTTCATCCGAACATTTGTTTGGTTCATATATTATCTACTTGGTTTGTTTTCGAGGGGCATATATAATGGATCTCGTTCTTGAATTTGCTGATACATTCTTGTTCGACAAGGCCTACGCCAAGTTGCTTCCTAAAGACGGAACAATATCTCGATGGGTGAATGAAAACTTCCCCGGAAATTCTATCGGAAATACAACCACGGTCTCGGGATCGATCGGCATACCTGCTCCGCTCACATACCTTGTTAACGCAGTTCAGTCATTACAAAATAAGAATGATATCTATGGAACAACCCCACCTCTTATGTTTGAGATGACCAAGTACACTGACCAGTCGTTTCTTTCAAGAGGCAACTTGCTACGTGAGTTCATTACAATCGAAATCATTACGGTGCTTTTCGGCTGGATATTATACTTTTTAGTTGCCTCCTTGTCATACGTGTTTGTCTTTGACAAAAAGATTTTCAATCATCCCAGATATTTAAAGAACCAGATGTCGCTAGAAATCTGGCGGGCATTCACTGCGATCCCGATCATGGTTTTTCTCACTGCCCCATTTTTCCTATTGGAGTTGAATGGATATTCTCGTTTATACCTAGACGTGAATCTGTCGACGGGGGGCTGGAAGGCTGTGTTATTGCAGTATCCCGCATTCATTTTGTTTACGGATTGTGGAATTTACTTCATTCATCGTATTTTGCATTGGCCCACGGTGTACAAAAAGCTTCACAAGCCTCACCACAAATGGATCGTGTGTACTCCCTTTGCGTCCCACGCTTTTCACCCTGTTGATGGCTGGGCTCAGTCTTTGCCATACCATCTTTTCCCATTGATTTTTCCATTGAACAAGGTTTCGTACTTGTTACTCTTCACGTTTGTCAATTTTTGGACTGTCATGATTCATGACGGAAGCTATTGGTCTAACGACCCAATCGTGAATGGTACTGCATGCCATACGGTACATCATTTATATTTCAACTACAATTACGGGCAGTTCACCACCTTGTGGGATAGATTGGGCAATTCATATAGACGTCCTGAGGATTCTTTTTTCGTGAAATCCGACAAGTCAGTGGAAGAAAAATTGTGGAAAGATCAAACAAGAAAGATGGAGATCATCCGCGGAGAGCTCGAAGGTAAATCGGATGATCGGGTCTACGTCGAGGAAATGTAAACAATTCGAAATCTATCCATCCCTAGACTCTCTGCTTTTCCAATAGACAACAACAAGTACTGTATTTTAATTGTTTATCCAGTAGATGCTTTATATCTTGAAAGTCTTTCCCTCGGCGCTAGTTTGTAAATGCGAGGGAAGCGCATATTTCATTTACTGCGCCGGGTGCGACGACGCCTTGGTGCACCTTCGAAGAGACCTTTGTCAGCTGCGCGTAGATTGGAAGGTAACAAATCACAATATGCTGCTACCTCAGCCCACAATGATGGCCTCGTCTCTGATATTAACGATCGGTCCATACAGGCATCGAAAGGATATCAGTCGTCAGCTGGTGCTTCTGAAGTACCTGATTATCGGCTACATTGCAGCTGGAACATACGGCAAAGTCTACAAAGCTCGTTCAAAAATTCTTTCGAAGTCAGATGCAAAAGACGGAGAACAAACCGAGCTTCTAGCGCCAACGAGGCCTGACACTACGAATTCAGAAGATGTACAGTATTATGCCATAAAAAAATTCAAGAGCGACAATCATCTGCCAAGCAAAGCAGCGGCTGGAAACGCAGGCAATGGCTACGATATTAACGGCAACGAAATAGTATTCTACACGGGCATCTCACAATCAGCCATAAGGGAAATGTCTTTATGTAGAGAACTAAACCACAAAAACATCACAAAGCTCATGGAAATCATTCTAGAGAACAAGTCAATCTACATGATCTTTGAATTTTTCGAGCATGATTTGCTCCAAATCATTCATTCACATTCGCACCCAGATGTGAAACCCATACCTGAGCTGACAGTAAAGTCACTCATATGGCAGGTTTTTAATGGAGTGACATTCCTACACAAAAACTGGATATTCCATCGAGACCTCAAACCTGCAAACATAATGGTGTCCAGTGATGGGGTCGTCAAAATAGGGGACTTGGGATTGGCTAGGAAGTTTAATAACCCTTTGCAAAGTCTCTATACGGGTGATAAGGTTGTCGTGACTATCTGGTATAGGGCCCCTGAATTGCTCTTCGGATCTCGATACTACACTCCCGCCATAGATCTCTGGGCAGTCGGGTGTATCTTGGCCGAATTGCTATCGCTCAGACCAATCTTTAAGGGTGAGGAGGCGAAGATGGATCTTGCAAATAAAAAGTCTATTCCTTTTCAAAAGAGCCAATTACAAAAGATCTTCGAGATTTTAGGAACGCCTTCGCCTCAAGTTTGGCCCACCATTCAAAAGTACCCTGATTACCACGCATTCAAGCAACAATTCTGTCAAAGCAACTCCACGATCTACTCTCCTAATCTAGAAAATTGGTATAAAGTAGTTGGAGGCAAGAATAGCGAGTGTCTAGCGCTTCTTAAAAGTTTGTTTCAGTATGATCCAAGATTACGAGTATCTGCCGACAATGCTATGGTCCACCCTTACTTTCTAGAGGAGCCAAGGGTGTGTGAAAATGCTTTTGATGGGTTGAATGTCAAATATCCCAGAAGAAGAATACATACAGACGATATTGATATCACATCTCATAGCTCGAACGTTGGCGGGGCCAAGCGCCATGGGCTAGATGAAGGTGTGATGAGAAAGCGACACAGATGACCTTTATAGAGACTTTATGATCAATACTCATGCAGTCCGGTAATATATTGAGTTATGTAGACATAAGCACTCTGCTTGAGAAATATTGACCCTTCTAGTGTTCGATTGTGGTTGCGCGATTACTTCATTTGGACGAAAGAGTTACCTCGGCCGAGCACATTCATTGCACTGCGAATGCGACACAGTGAGTGTAAAGGTTTGAGAGAACTTGTCTTGTTCGAGGATCGCCTAAAGAATGTTATCACTACAACTGGGCAGACTGATATATCAAAAATAGACAAAGTAGTTGTTCTCTAACCCCACAATGTATGAAAAGCTTGATCTTGTTTATACCGGGCCTTTTTGCGATGTTTACAAGGGTAAAGACGAGTGTGGTCTGACAGTGGCACTAAAAGTTGTTGATCCCGACTTCATTCGGAAACCACACAATTTCAGAAACGAAGTCAAAATTTTGAAATGTTTGCTGCACTCAAATGTTGTCGAGTTTTTGGATACTTACGCAATGGGCGAAGATCATTACTTGGTGATGCCGTTCTATGAAAAGACGCTCGCGGATGTCATGAAACACTATTCTAAAAAGAAAATGAAATTCGATTTGTCCAATCCGCAGCATACGCTGGCTACCACGATTAATAACTTGCCTCTAGAGTCAGCTGATTCTATCGTGTGGGGCTTGGTCAATGCCCTAGAGTACGTACACGGGCAGGGTATACTCCATCGCGATGTCAAACCGTCAAATATATTCTTTAGAGATATAGACGGTCTCGGCACTCCGAAATTGGGGGATTTCGGTATTTCCTACGACTGCATAAACCCGCCTCTGGACGAACCATGGGACGAAAAGGTCACGGACATAGCTACCAGCTACTATAAAGCTCCGGAGTTGTGTTTCGCAGTATGTGATTACGGGCCTGAAGTTGATCTTTGGTCTCTCGGTATATTGATTTCGGCTTTATACTCACTCAATGGCGAACCAGCGAATTATGTACCTAATCAGCATTACAATGAGCGGTCTCCCGAGCTAAATGACTTTGTATTACTTCAGGGCACATTCGAGGCGTTTGGTACGCCAACTGTTGATGAAAAAAGGAACGAGCTCTACTGCCCTGTGCTCGCAAACCCCCTGTTACATTTTATCGATTTCAAGTTTACAGAATACGGTCGAAGAAGCAGGGCACAGCTCTTGCCCAGATGTATTAACGAGCAGATCGCACAGTTGTTCGAAGGCCTCACGCGTTATGACAAACGGAAAATTAGACACCCTACCTCAGATCAGTGCAAAAAGGAATAGTCGAGCTTGCGAGCATCATCATGTGTTCTATGATATATGAGAAATGAAATCTACATTTTTTCAGTCTACGACAGCTCATTCCATCATAACAATTCGGAAATCTGACATATTTAGTTCTGCTTGAGAAAGTTCGAGACTTACCAGACCTGCTTGCATGATATTGATGGAAATTACCGAAAGTAGTAGTTTTCATACGTCACTTCTCTACCCACCTCAACAACAATTTTGCGAGATATGCATGCCTTGCCCCGGGTTCCACGCGTGAACACGCATGCTGACACCTTTACGCTCGTGTAACACGCAGGCTCTCTCCTCCACTCTTCTTCTCCTCCTCCACAATTCGCGATTCTTTGGAGCTATCCAAGAGTCACAACTTCTTACCCAATATTCGTAGCTTCTTCCTCTGCGGACAATAAGATTATGTCAACCTTCATCAACAAAAATTTATCCAAGCTCACTGGTGCGGCAAATTCGCAGCCGTCGTATTCCGCCCCGGATGATAAAGAGTTCATAAGGTCTCTAAACTATAGAGAATTGGAGGATAATTATGACATTCGAAAATACTACCCTCAATACATTCATAACTTCGACTATTCCACCCCGGAAATCAAGGCGATGATTTCTGACAAACCTATATATGCAAAAGCCAATGGTGTGAAAAAAAAGGCGAGATCCACCACTGCAAAAAAGACAACCATGTTCGACATGGTGACAGGCGAGGTGGTGAAACTTGATACCAAATGTGAGTTGAAGGCTGCTGAGCGCACTTTGCGGAAGGATATCAGAAGAGACCACATACACGAGAAAAAGGTTCACAGAAAAGAAAGAAGAGACCATCGTAAAGAAAGGTGCGATCAAAAACCATTACAAGAACAGAAACTCCAAGATCTCGCTGCCGAGAGGGAGGAGTCTCGACGGCTCTTGAAAGAACACCTTCACATGCGAAAGAGATTGGACCATGAGCAATCCAATGTTCCCTCAAACTCCAAGATTCAAAATGACGAAAAGCTGTTAGTGAAAAATTGCGATGGGAAGTCCGATTCCGTGTCAGACTTGATCCTTAAAAACCCATTTGATTCAACTCAATCTACACTAGTAGTGGCCACGTCTAGACAAGGACTGGTATGGGGTATGAGCCGGCGTGACAACGTGAAGTCACACACGCAAGCGACTACAAAAGTTTCGATTTCCAATAGGCTCAAAGATTTGGTTTTCAGCAGAAAGCCAGCGCATATGAAGAGAACCATGATGAAGAGAACAAAATCGTTCGATCAAACGAAATCGCGCATGACATTCGACAGAGATGCCAAAAACAATCTCATTCGGGTTTCCGGAAATAACGGAAGAAGAATGAGCGAAAAAGCAGGTACGTTTTTTTTTTTTTTTTTTCGAGTTTCTCTCTTGACATACGATGACTGGAGGTCTCTGGCGAGAACATGAAAGGAAATCACTCATTGTCTTCCAGAAGAGGATATCCCCCACAATAATGCGCGTTTGCAACTTCGCCAAGGACTTTGGGACAAATATAATACATTCAGATTATGAATTCGACATACAAATAATTCGAAGATCCATTCGATCAGAGGTTGTCTCTTTTGATTCCGAGGTTTCTGTCGAATCCAAAAATATCCAACAATTGAGAGTTCTTTGACTAGCCAGCCGATTGACTCGAGTCTACAAGTTGACCTGTGGGGTAAACGAATATGTCGCGAATGGGAGGTGGAGCGAAAACTTGACGCATGATGATGAAAGCAAAAGCGGGGCTTGCGCCGGTCTGCACAAAGATCTATCCAGTGGAAAATCTTGTAAACGCATGCGGTGAAAGTCATTGTATGGGTGAAGGTTGTGCTGATTTATAACCGAAGCTCCTCGGCCTTGAGATCACATGCCGTATACAAAATCGAGCTTCTTGCGAAGAGAACTGGGGCATTCGAAATCTCAAGTCACTAGCTGCAAATCACCTGTCGGTGCTCCTAGAATGGGGCTGCTGTACGTATCAGTCGTGGCGCGCACAAACTTTCTGCGTGACCCGAATAAGACCACCATATGTTTTTCTCGCGATCTCCACATACTTGCTTTGGACTCGTTCTTCTTGTCGGAAATTGAAGTGAACTGCTTTTTTTCTCGTTGCTTTGCCGACATCAAAGCTCACAACGCTCCTTTCGCATTCACCGTTTTATATTATACTTTTGGTATTCGGCGCTAGAACAATCTCGTTCCAGATACACTCAGATTCTCACGATTGCCAATTGCAAGACCGCTCGTGGCCAGCACAGATCATTTGGTTTCACAATACCTTTTCGAATACTGGTTTTCTGCAGCTTGCGCCCTCGAATTGCAGACTAACAACTTTCTCGCTTACCGACGAAGCTGTTCTCCGCCGTCAACCCCTGATATCATACCACCACTTACTAACATGTCTCAAATAGAAATCGTAACGGAGTCTGTCAATAACGGGCGTACAGGAGAGCTCGAGTCCATACAGTATACCCAATCCCAAGTCGTTGGTCATGGATCGTTTGGAGTTGTGTTTCAAACTCAAATATTGCCGAACAATGAAATTGCTGCCATCAAGCGTGTTCTTCAGGATAAGCGGTTCAAAAACCGTGAACTTCAGATAATGAAATTAGTGCATCATAGAAATGTTGTTGACTTGAGATACTATTTCTACACAAATAACGAAAAGGACGAGTTATATCTAAACTTGATCTTGGAGTTTGTTCCTGAGACCCTATACAAGGCTTCCAATTATTACGTCTCAAAAAGATTGTCAATGCCAGCCTTAGAGGTAAAGCTTTACACCTATCAAATGTTTCGTGCCTTGAACTACATACATACACAAGGTATATGTCATCGAGACATCAAGCCTCAAAATTTGTTGATTAATGCCGAAACAGGCGTTTTGAAACTCTGCGACTTCGGCTCGGCGAAAATCTTGAATCCATCAGAACCTAACGTGTCATACATTTGCTCGAGATATTATCGAGCACCTGAGCTCATATTCGGGGCCACGAATTACACCACCAAAATAGATGTCTGGTCGGCTGCGTGTGTAATGGCTGAGATGATAGTAGGCCAGCCTCTCTTCCCTGGCGAGTCAGGTGTGGACCAATTGGTCGAAATCATCAAGATCTTGGGCACGCCAACGAGAGAACAGATCAAATGCATGAATCCAAATTACACGGAATACAAGTTTCCACAAATCAAACCGATACCTTTGTCAAAAATTTTCAAGAAGATGTCGAATGATTGCATTAATTTTTTGGCTCAAATCTTGGAGTATTCACCAAACGAAAGAATCTCATGTGTTCAGGCATTGGTTGATCCATACTTTGACGAGTTGAGACAGGAGAGCACAATGTTGCCCAATTACAGGAAGTTATTCAGTCAACAATTTTACAGCAACTCGTCGCACAATCCGCATCAAAGCAATGCCAATTATCAGATCTACTCGAATCAGCCAGACACACGTCCATTGCCGGAATTATTTGACTTTGACGACCGAGAGTTGTCTATGGAACCTGCATTAAACAAATCCTTGGTCCCTGACTTTGCTCATTCGAAATTGAAGATTACTAGAGGGTCAAATTTGGACGACTTTAGTCCGATGTCTGATGCCGAGTTGAAAGTTACGTTGGATTAGATAGATTATGAAGAGAACGAATATTACGTTTATATGAAAAATGCGTCCAAGCTGTAGTGATCTAAAAAAGATTATATGGCCATGTTGTGAATGCACTTCGGCAATATTGCTTCCATTTATAATCTAGGTTTTTCAATTCTGCTCGACTTATGTTGCTTGATGGCAGAAGCCAGTTCACCGATGTCGACTGCGGCAGCTGGTAAAGCAGTTTTTTTTTTGAAAAACATTCGCGTGAATGGCAAAACAAACCATTTAGCGAACCACGGCATTCCCAAAATTGAGATCCCGAGCCTCACAGGGAAGAGAGATTTGACGATCACATAGGCGTAAGCTCCTTCCTTGATAAACTGGATTTTTTCGGTAATGGAGTAGTTTCCAAAATCATAATCTTGAATTGCTTTGTCGATTAATTTAGTACCTTTTTCCATAGCCCAAGAGGGCAAATCGAGAGCAGAGACCATTAACGTGTCGTGATACTGATGCAATACATACCATATTCCGATCAACGGTACGACCGCTGTTATCTCGTGTAGTATCACAAAGGCAGTAACATGAGACACTGGTGCCGTAATAAACTGTGTTGTGTAAGGCC
>JAKTYO010000032.1:0-83961 GCA_030578735.1 Metschnikowia noctiluminum | reverse complement strand
TGTATGCTTCGTGCGTCTTGAAAGGATTGCTCGCGTCTAAGCTAGAGAACTCATACAGAATTGCATTTGCCTTGCAGTGGATCTGGCCGCTACCTGTTGCTATTGGTGTTTATCTTGCCCCCGAGTCGCCCTGGTGGTTGATGAAAGTGGGGCGTACACGCGAGGCCAAGGCATCTGTCATGCGCTTGTTGACTGAGAGTGAACACACCCCTGACAAAGAGATCTTGGCCACTGCTATGGTGGACAAGATGAAGTTGACGATCAAGGAAGAAGCGGAATTGCAGAATGGCGTGTCCTACTTCGACGCTTTCAGAAAGAAGAATTTCAGGCGTACGAGAGTCACATGTCTCACTTGGTTGGTACAAAATGTCACAGGTGCTGCCTTCATGGGATACTCCACTTACTTCTACTTTAATGCTGGGTTGTCTACGTCTAACGCTTTTTTGTTTTCCATCATTCAGTATATCATGGGGCTCGTGGGAACTATGATGTCATGGTTGCTTTCACAAAAACTTGGCAGATTCGACATTTTCTTCGGTGGTCTTTGCGTCCAGGCGGTGCTTTTGATTGTCACTGGATGTCTCGGCACGGTCAGCTCCACTGGTGCTTCATGGGGTGTTGGTTCGTTGCTTTTGGTGTTCACTTTTGTGTACGACATTTCCGTTGGTCCAATCTGCTATTGTTTGGTCACTGAAATTCCATCCACTCAGCTTAGAACGAAGGTCGTCATCTTGGCAAGAAACCTCTACAATCTTTCAGGGTTGATTATTGCAGTCATTATGCCTTACATGTTGAACCCTACTGCATGGAACTGGGGTGCAAAGACAGGGTTTTTCTGGGGCGGTCTCGCTGTTGTCTCCTCTGTTTGGTGCTGGTTTGAGTTGCCTGAAACCAAAGGCAGAACATTCGCCGAAATGGACTTGTTGTTTGCGAAAGGTATTCCTGCGAGAAAGTTCAAGTCTACGGAGGTTGAGGTGTTTGATGTCGGCCACATGATGGAGAAAGTTGGTCAAAATGGCATTCGTGATGTCATCGAGGAGCTGAAGGCAGACGCTGCCCACATGGAACGTGTCTGAGTATTGAACGTTTCCCGAATTACTTGTTTACACTACCTGTCCATACTACTTGTCAAAACTGAACATTTGAAAGGTGAGCGGATTCTTTGCTAGAATTCATGAGATGATTGTGAAACCGTCCTTTGGACATGAGATGTTTTTCTCTCTATGTGTTGTGTTTTGCTCAACCCAATGAGATATTTTATTATGGTAGTGACATTGTGTGCAGCTGAAGAGATGCTCTCGTAACTGAAACTCGAACTGATATATCTCCTTGTCATTATTATTCAGTTCCACACCTTCACAGCTCCAAATAAGTAGCTGAGACAAGGGCTGTTGCAGGAGTTGCGCACCATTAATTCCTTTTAACAAATTCTTATTTGCCGATCTACAAATTTAGCTGTTGGGAGATTGAAATTGTTCACGGAATTAGATCGGGGACGCCGTTGGCAGATGTATTGCTGCTTGCGTTAGCAACACTCGCGCCCATTAAGCATCCGCCGCAAGTGTGTTACATTGTTTCAAATCTTTGTAGTTTTATGCAACATGCTCTATTCCATTTTTATCAGCTCGATTCCTGAATGCGAAGGCAAGATTTTCATCAAATGTCACAGTATAAGAGAGCATCAGGTATCTGGTGGCGATATGTTTTGGGATTTCATTCACACTCGAGTCTGCAATCACTTTTTCACAATGCAAAGATTCTTCTTGTTTTTGACAACAGTCTTTTCAATAGTAGTAAGGGGTGCAGTGATAGCCATAGCTGCAGATTCTGGGGTAGCCTCGAATCACGTCGAGGCTCAATTTGGTCGCAAGAGAGAGCTGGGTTTATTGCTTAATGACCAGATTTTATCAGAACATGTGCTTGTGGGAAATTCAGAAGTACCCCAAAGCTCTCTGCTGCAAACAGAAAAGCAACTGGATATTGATAAGTTCTTCAGAAAATTGAAATCTTTCATTTTCAAAGGGACTTTCGACATTGTGGGATTTGGGTATGAGAGCAAAGAATTGCAGCAAACTCATGACAGAATACTCAACAACGCAGATTTAAAAAATCCAGAGCAAGCAGCTCAAATAAATTTTGTTTTGGGGTTCTTTCAACTCATGCAAGATGCCGTCAAAGACTTGACCTCCTACAATTTATCTGCGCTTCCTGGGCATCGTTGGTTATACCGCATAATAGAGCTCAACATCAGGCTCATTCTGCTCTACGATTCTCGGGGAAGTCTCAATGTCAATGTCAAGAACTACGAGCAAAAGCTATTCATGTTCTGGCGCAGTATTCATGTTTGGGGTAACAGCTTCAGACAACACCCTGGGATCTCAAAAGCGATGAGGACCGTTTTCGAAGAGCAGAGTTTCGAAGCTGAAAAGAGGCTTGCTACCTTAGCTAGACAATTGCCCGACGAAGATTGATGCATAGACAAGTGATGGTTTGCGTATTTAAGGTCTCGTTTGAGATCATATTGTTACTTATGATATGGCCTATAAAATTGTCCTGAAAAATTAGTTGTTCCGGACAGTGTGATAAGTCCCCTCATAAGATGTTAGTGCAACCCTTCGATCACGGCGAGCATACCAGCCACGTCGAACAATGCTTGAAGGCGGCAGTTCCCGATTTTTGTCATATCAAATACGTTAAACTTCTTTGTCTGAAAGAAAAGCAAAAAAAGAGCGGTCCGCCAATCAAAAGTCAAGGCTCTTAATTCACGAATAATGACAAAAAAGAATACAGATAGGCAAATAAAATGTTCAGTACTGGTACTCGACTGACTACTAGAGTCTGTTTAGTTTTCTCAAAGAAAGAATCATGTGCCACTAAGAAGCATAAGTTCAAGAACAGATTATCTAACTTAAACAATTTTCTGGATTAATGAGCATACGCAAAACGCCAGAGAATTTGTGATTTGAACGTTTTGAAATCTTGACAAAAGAAGTGCAGTTCAGTCCAAGATTGGTTCAGATCATTACTGAAAGATGTAAGACAATTAATTCAGAACTTCACATCTGCAACTTGATCGAGACATGCATAGTTGGGAGTGTTGACAGAGGGGCATATCTACTCTTGGTATCTCACGTTGCTCAGTCTTATTTCAGTTTGAGGGAAAGATGCATGATATCGCCAGAATGCCCATACTCTACACCGTCTTTTCCGAAATTGGATGAAGAAAAAATTTGTGACCTAATTTATGACCCATGGCATCTCCAGCAGAACCATGCATAAGTCGCATTTTGCTATTTCTCAAGAATACATCACACGGACGTTCAGAGCAAGCCAGACTCGGGGGAGGGAGTAGAAGTAAGAGAGGAAGAAGAGAAATAACGAAAAAGAAAACGCAAACTATATTCATCAAGACAAGCAAATTGAAGTCGTGCCTAAATTTGATGAAGCTGGGGTCTTTCTCAATTGAAAACCGTTATGAAAAGTTTGGATACGATTCATGGCAGAAATCTGAGGAAAAGCCGGGCCCCAAACCTGTTCTCACAAACCTCCCAACCAGCTCGAGCGTGAGGTTCGAACTTCATAGCATCCATAAGAAGTCATATGGCCAAAATCAATATCAACAACAGCTGAAAGAGAAGGTGTTTTAAGCGAATTTTTTTCATTCCTTCAATCAAAAAATAAAACCAGAAATTAACGCCCCCTCCTCTTCCCTAAATCTCTTGGCCGGACTCATGTCCCACGGCTTTAGCTGTCTCGAGCCGTAGCCGCATCCGCACGCGTGGCCGCGGCCGTGTGGCGCCTCAGGGCCAATATCGCACCCACCTCTCAGGCCAACCAACAGCTGCGAGGGGCCTGCCACTTGGGCAAAGGGCCCCGCCTGCCACACGAGCAATTGGCCCCATATCCCCGCGAAATCGAGCCATTTGACACCCTAAAAGAGGCGAACCGCGTCACCCGGGCCAGAAAATATAAAACGAGACAACTGCCCTTCTACTCCTCACCTTTCTCCCATTGCACTTTCTTTCGACTGCTGCATTTTCTCTTATTTTTCACTATTCCTTTCAATCGAAGCGTGAGGTTTATCTCATTTTTACTTTGCTTTCCAAACTCTCCGAAACTCTCCGAAGACCCCCATTCTACTTAAGATGTCGTCGTTTGCAGCAGACTCAGAGGCTCCGATTGTGATGCTCTCAGCCAAGAAACACTTTGAGCAATTGCCCACGAAAGATGCCAAGCTCTATGCCCACCACTTGTCACGTGCTTCCCACTGGGGAACCCGTGCCGTGCTCAGATCGGTCTCGCCAGAAAGTGAAGCCATATACGACTTGGTCTTGGGCGTGCACTTGGCCTTGCAATCTCCAAAATCCGCCGAGCAATATGTCGAGAAATTGACCCAGTCCTCGAAATATGAGAACATCATCAATGCCCTGACTATCACCTTGTACTTGGAATACGCGTCTCAGTTCTTGTCCAACTTGGGTAACTTCAAATCGTTCGGCGACCAGAAATTCGTCCCCAAATTGACAAAGGAGCAGTTTGCTGCCATTGTTCAGACCACCAAGGATCTGGACTTAGAAAAGAAATACGCCCTGGTTGAATCAGCCATCTTCTCCACCGATGTTGCGCTTTTGGGCTGGCCAGAAAAGGGCCATCTGTCCAGCTATTACCCAGATTGCACCACTACCATCACGAAGGCCGAAGTCGAGGCTGTCAATGCCGCTTTAGCCGCCAGGGGTATCATGCCAGAAAACACACGAGTGACCAAGACATCCGACTCCGAGTTTGTGGTGCTTGTGGCGAGTGCTCTCAAAGAAAACACCACCAACTACTACCCCCAAAAAAACATATCCTTGCCCTCTGGAGCCTCTGTGAAAATCCAGTTTGGGGACCACGCCGACGAGTTCGTGCACATCACGCACCATATCAAGCAAGCAAAGACCGTTTCTGCCAACGAGACCCAGCTGAAGATGCTTGACGCTTATGCTGAATCGTTCGAGACCGGGTCTATGAATGCACACAAGCAGTCTCAGATCCACTGGGTGAAAGACCTTGGCCCTCTTGTGGAATCCAACATTGGCTTCATTGAGACGTACAGAGACCCCTCGGGAGTCCGCGGTGAATGGGAGGGCTTAGTGGCCATGGTGAACCAGGACAGAACTGCGAAATTCGCTACTTTGGTGAACAAAGCGTCTCTGCTTATTCCTTACTTGCCATGGGATAAACTTTACGAAAAAGACATTTTCACCCCACCGGACTTCACCTCGTTGGAAGTGTTAACGTTTGCCGGATCAGGGTGCCCTGCAGGAATTAACATTCCAAACTATGACGACGTCAGATTGAATGTGGGGTTCAAGAACGTATCCCTTGGAAACGTGCTCAGCGCGAACCCAAAGAAGCCAAAGAAGGAAGAGGTGATCAGCTTCCTCAACCAGTCTTTACAGGCCAAATTCCGTAAGTGGAGAGACGATGCATTTGAAGTCCAGGTCGGATTGCACGAGTTGCTCGGGCACGGAACTGGCAAATTGTTGCAGGAGACAAGCGAAGGTGTGTTCAATTTCGACAAGGAAGCTCACCCTGAGATCAAGACCTATTACAAACCCAACGAGACCTGGGGGTCATTGTTCGGAGCATCTGCGGGTTCCTTCGAAGAATGCAGAGCCGAGTTGGTGGCGTTGTATCTCATTTTGGCCAAGCCCAACGAGGTTCTTCCTATTTTCGGCATTTCGGATGCAG
The DNA here is from genome assembly GCA_030578735.1 of Metschnikowia noctiluminum. Lineage (NCBI taxonomy): Eukaryota > Fungi > Ascomycota > Pichiomycetes > Serinales > Metschnikowiaceae > Metschnikowia > Metschnikowia noctiluminum. The sequence goes on along the minus strand of JAKTYO010000032.1, from coordinate 78,228 downwards.
AGAGCCAGCAAGAAGTCCGTTTGATAGCTACCGTACTCATGGCCAGAGCAGGTGTCATTGGCTTGGAGTTTTGGGACCCCAACTCAAAGAAGTGGGGCCAGGCACACATGCAGGCGAGATTTGGTATATTCAAGGCACTTTACAGGGCCGGGGTTGTTTCGTTCAAGCATCTGGAGGACAGCCTCGATGACCTCGAATTGGTCACGGATGAGTCGAAGTTGGATACAGAGGCAGTGGAGGCTTTGAGTGTCTTCTTGGGCAAACTCCATTTGTACAAGACCACTGCTGACGTCAAGGGCGGGCTTGACTTTTATGGTGACATGACCGATGTCACTGAGGAGTTTGCCAAATACAGAGATGTCGTGCTCAAGAAGAAGTTGCCCAGAAAACAGCTTATCCAGGCAAATACATTTGTAGGCGCGAATGGACAGATCGAGGTCCGCGAGTACGAAGAGTCCGAGGTTGGAATGATCCAGAGTTTTGTCGACAGAGCTGTTTAGATGGGATAACATGAATACAATTCTTGAATTATGGTCGGTTGGCGATACAGGGCAATTTGTATTAGAAGAATCCCCGGAGTATACGCTACGTTTTCAAAAGGTCAACCTGTCAAAGGCGACTTGAGTTTCTTGGCTCTCAGGCTGCCCGAGTTCACAAAGACTGAAGGCAAGTTGCATTATATTCTATAGCAATCAGCTCGGTTGCTTACTACCAAAAGATTTTTATACATAGCGCACCAAAGGGACCATCACACCTGCGAATCTGTTTCTCCCATGTGACTTTCCAAATACCTGATGTTTTTTTCTACCTGAGTAAATTGGCTTTCGAAGAGAAGACTCACACTCAACGGGGGTTTTGCTAGTTTGAGAAACATCAGTTTCCACCTTTTAAGATACCCTTTGTAATTCATGAGCTCTTCCTGGGTAAAGTCATCGATACACGGCTCTCCCCGAGAGTTGTGCATTGCCAAGAGTCTGAGATTGGTCTGAATGATACAACGTATCAAGTATGAGTGAGTGCTTGCGTTTTCGTAGTGTTCTATTTCCTCTAGCAAAGTGAACACCACATAACAAACATGCCTCATGAAATTAAGCTTGTTAGTCACATCCTTAGACGCGGGAAATTGTCTAGCCCATTCCATGTGATCGACAAGCCTGTCCTCGAGTTTCAGTAGCGCCTGTCTGATTTCAGGATTGGCGATTGATTCAATCGAGCCTGGTTCAAAGTTGCGAGACGGCAAAATAGTCTTCAAGTACCGGTGGACCCAATCGATCAGTTGCTGAAGAGCTTCAATCTCAACTTTCAGCTCATCAAACTTTATTGAGTCAGAAACTTTCAGTTTCTGTTGAAGGTCCTTCTGCAGTGGCTGATCTATCGGTGAAGACAAGTAGTGATGATCCGGGCTTTTCGTATCCTTGATAGATATCAAAGGCGTCGAGGCGTTCAACGGGAATACGAGGCTTATACTCATAAAAAACAAAAAGTATTTCCTCATCATTTCAGTGTTCTTCCTTTATGAAAGTAGAAAAAAAGAACGTCCGGGCAGGCAAATGGGGCTTTTATACATTTTTCAGAGAGCCAAAGGATAAGCTAGAGAAACTCGATTGAAATTGGGAAGCACAGAATGAATTGTAGAAAACCTGTGAAACGGGATATTGGATTGATCGAGTTTCGAGTCGGCTTTTCACTTTCAACTTTCAATTCAAAATTGTTGGCTGCCTCGATGATAAACACATTCAAATTAGCACTTTGCAGTAAGCACTTTGCAATAAGCAGTTATTACGTCGAAAGTGTAGCTTGAACTCAGAGTCATAAAGCCGATCTGAAATACTGGATCCAAGGTTTAAGTCCAGTCCCAGGGCCATGTCTGCAAATTTTCACCGAGATTTTTGCGTTTGCCAAGTGGTATCTTTTTATCTCAGATGCTTTTGTCCTTTGTTCCATTAATGGTTGGCATATCAAGTACGTCGAATAGCTTGCTTTGATTGTCTGAGCCGTTTTCTCAGCTTACGCATATACTTGAAACGCTTATCTTCTAACAAATTCATCTGAGTCAAATGCTCGCTCAAGTTCTGATGAAGTTGACCCTAAGAAACTTTTTTTTGTATAGAGATGAATTCATCGTATCATAAGGCGTTACTTTGGGGGGCGTTTCTCACTCGGCCCTTCGTTGACAAAAGGTTAATTTTCAAAAAAAGCTATATTGTCTCACTAATCTGATTCAAGCGCCCTATAACATAAAATCTCAAAAGTACTTAAGCATTTGTTTTTATTTCAAATTCCATTGTTTCTAGTTGTAGATTGCTATGTTGCTTCGTAAATATGTCAGGTAAAAGAACCAATTTCGCAGTCGCGCGAATCGGAACATTAATAAGAAAAAAACAAATAAGTCCAAAGTGAGGCAATTGACCCCTCCACACAAAGTCAAGAAATAAGAAGATTTACTTACCAGGAGTATGTCAAATTGAATATCCTTTTTCTCAACCTTTAATTCAAATATACGATTCAGATAAATCATCCAATTATTCTCCACTTTACGCTGTGTCCAAAATGACTTTTTTGTGCAGTACTGTTGCCTCGCATTCTCGTTCGCTTTCGTAATCTGATCGACTTAGACCTATACAAGACAAACCTATTCTGCGACTCTGCAAACCCCAACAGCATGTTTTCGCTTGGTCTTGTCCGGCCTCTACTAAAGAGCCGATCGAACATACCAGCGGCATTTTTCCGCCTCGAAAACACCATATACCTGGCGCATACTCGACGTATATCTTCATTGGTTCAAAAGCCAAACGTCAGCGGTGATCTGACACCCCAAAAGTCGGCTTTGAAATGTGCGAATAACGCTTCACTCATACCTGGCAAGACATATGGTTCCAGGGCGTTTTCATCTGGTGTTCCTCGCCGAAAAAAGCAGGAAAACGCCGCTTCCAAACAACACCAAGACCTTGTCCTCAAGAAGGAATTAAAAGTGTCTGAATCCGTGCTCAAACATCTCGAAATTGCACGGATCCAAAGCAAGCAATCGAAAAGAGAGGAGCGGATCAAGCAGGAGACCACAACGATCAATTTCCGCGAGAACATGAGGACAATCAAGCGGATCCTCAAACTAGGCCGCCCAGACTTGAAACTCTTTTTGTATGCGCTCGCGTTTATTCTCTTTGCCGTGCTCTACCCGACAACCGCCGTGCGGCTCGTGGGAGCTGCGATTGACGCGTTCAACGACCGGGCGAAAGACGAGAACGGCGACCTTTTGATCTGGGGGTACAAGTTTCTGACGGTCTTCGGAGTGATGGTCCCATTCATGATGGTCTCGGCCGCGTGTTTTTGGGCCCGAATCTGGCTCTTGAAAGTGTTGGGTGAGCGGCTCGTGGCTCGGCTCCGGCTCCGAGTCATGAAGCATTTGGTCAGACACGACTCTGCCTTCTACGATAATGAAAAACACAAGGCTGGCGACTTGATTTCTCGGCTTTCAAGCGACGCGTATGTGGTCTCGCGCTCGATCACCAGCAATTTGCCCGACGGGTTGAAAAACGTGCTTTTCGGCGTGATCAGTGCATACATGATGTTTGCCATCAATCCCATCTTGTTCGGGGTCATGATGTTGATCTCACCGCCCATCACGTTTGGCTCGGTTTGGTATGGTGAGAAAATCCGCTCTTTGCTGACGCGGCTCCAGGATGCCACTGCCGGCTTGACAAAAAGCAGCGAGGAGACTTTGAACTCGGTCAAGTTAGTGCAGGCATTCACAGGGGAGGACAAAGAGCTCGCAAAGTACTCGAACCAACTCAGAAACGTTGTCGGCGTGGCTCGCAAAGAGGCCCTCGCACAGTCCAATTACTCGGTTTCTATCTATTCTTTGTACCATACGGGGTATCTCTCGTGCTTGGCACTTGGGGTCTACTTGATCCTCAACGGGCAGATGTCGACGGGTGACGTCGTGTCGTTCACTATGTACTCAGAGTTTTTCAACCTGGCTCTCTACAGCCTTACCACGACGTATATGGAGTTGATGAAAGGCGCTGGTGCGGGCGTGAAGCTCTTTGAGTTGATCGACTTCAAGGACAAGGTTTCTCCCGTGAAAGGAGAAAAAGTACCTCTTAAGCTCCCGAACGATATTAAGTTCAACGATGTGGTTTTCAGCTACCCTACACGGCCCAACGATAAGATATTCGACGGGTGCAGTTTCCAGATCCCTTCGAGCTCCAGCACGTGTTTTGTTGCACCTTCGGGTGCGGGCAAGTCTACTGTGGCTGCCCTTCTCTTGAGATCGTATAATATTAACAGTGGCTCCATTGAAGTTGGGGGCAGGAATATCAGTGATTTCCAGGTTAGAGACCTCCGACGCAATGTCATTGGTATTGTCCAGCAGGAGCCCGTGTTGCTCTCCGGAACCATCTTGGAAAATATTGTGTATGGGCTTACTCCCAAGCAAGTCAGTAGGCTCACGATGAAAGACATCGAGGAAGTAGCCATTCAAGCCAATTGCCACGACTTCATCGAGTCCTTTCCAGACAAATACGATACAGTGATTGGAGGCAGGGGAGCGTCGCTTTCCGGGGGCCAAAAACAGCGGATCGCGATCGCAAGGGCATTGATCAAAATGCCCTCGATCTTGATTTTGGACGAGGCTACGTCTGCCCTTGACTCTAAACTGGAGACCTTGATCAATGAGACCTTGAAAGAGCTCACACAGCAGGGCAAGATGACCATCATATCCATTGCTCACAGGTTGTCCACCATTTCCAAATCGGAGAACGTGGTTGTTCTTGGCAAACACGGAAAGGTAGTCGAACAAGGCAGATTCATCACGCTTATCAACAACCCAGACTCAGAGCTCTCGAAGCTTTTGGACGAAAAGACATTCACTGAACAGGAGGATCACATGAATGAAACTGAGGTAAACATGCGCGATCAGCTCGATCACGAGGCACAGGAAATCGAGAAGCTCCAAGAGGAGCAGGGCGGAAAGAGCGGCGACCCAAGTAAGGATATGGACACAATCCGGTCGATCATGGATGACTTGCCTTACGAAGCACGGGCGCAATTGCTCAAACAGTTTGCTGAGGAGCTCGAGAATCAACGCCACGCAGAGACGAAGCCCACCACGACCAAGATATGATACCACGCCTTGTATATAGAGAATTTCGAATTTGCTGTTGGATGATGTATGTACTTTTTTTTGTTAGGTTTTACTTATTTTTGCCCGAGGGGCAGGTCGATTTTTCAGCCAGGGGCAGGACCTTGTGGTTTGATATAAATCCAGCTATTTAGAATGCTCAGGCTTGACTAAAAATATAGGAAGGACAGTGCTAAAAATCCTTTATGCAGTGAAAGCAAACGTCAGGTCAGGTAGAATCATGAAGTGGGCATAGAGTACCCCTCATCTTTGATCTTTGTCTATGAGAAACGCATATCTACTCATTACAGGTTTTTAGACCTGGCTGAGCATTTGAATCAGCTCTCTGACGAATAATGCTTTGACGATTCTACAAGATGGCCACGATTGTACAGTTTTTTTAATTTTTTTTATCAAAGTCTCTAGCCTTTTCTTCTCATACCCAAGGTATTTGTTCACTGGTATAACCTCTCTGATATTTCCTCCCTTGGGTCTAGTCCTTGATACCTCTTCATGCAATGGATCTTACGAGTTCAAACCAATGTCTACGCATCACCTTCTCCTTTAGTCTGTCTCCAATCAATTTAAATCTTTTTATTCATCATATATCAACTAGAACTCCTCTATTTTGCCAAGAACTTGGCCTCACCGGCCTCGCCGTTCTCGAACTTGGCGACCTTGACTTCCGTGACGCCTCTTCTCTCGGCAGCGACCTTGAACTCGGCCTTCAACGAGTTTCTGACGGTCTGCGCGGCAATTGCCAACGCTCTGTTCAACGAGATCCCGGCTTGTTTGTAGGCAGACATTATTTCTGTTTTATTTCTTTGGGGTTTTCAGGGTTGTTGATTTGAAACCGAATAGTTTTATTGTGCGTGCTCGGCGACCGGGGTCCGCGCTATAATTGGTGACCAAATTTACGCAGAGGGAGAGCCGTGTGCGTAAGCTGGAGACTGGTAATTGGCCTTGCCCGAGGGGACCCTCTTAACTAGTGAAATACAGATAAAGACATAAAAAGAGAGTGTATTTTTTGCAAGCAAAATAATTTTCACGTGTCAAAATTTTACACTTTGTTTTAAGAGGAATAGAGATACCAATGGACAGCTCGTGATCCAATCTACTGCGTGCTATGAAAGTGCGAGATCAAGAGTTGAGATCAAGAGTTGAGATCAAGAGTTGAGATCAAGAGTTGAGATCAAGAGTTGAGATCAAGAGTTGAGATCAAGAGTTGAGATGTGAGCTTACCTGCCGGGATTAAAGTATATACTGTAAATACACGACAAATTTGATACAGACAAAATTTCCCATCGATCTGAATAATCAGTTCCTCAATATCTTGGATTTTGAGTTATACCTGTCTTTCTTTTTTCAGTTGCTTCTTTTTTTTGTATATATGACTAACAAGTCATTGCACACCTTTTTATTGAGCCTGGCTCATTGCACCTGTCTGCTCCTAATCCTGTGCGTCCAACTAAGGCTATTAAATTAGCACACGAGAAAAACAAGGTTGCATGACCTGATCATTCAAGAACCAAAAGTCATGATTATTTACTCCTAATTGCTTTTCAAATGGCTAGCCAAGGAGAACAAAATTTTTGCAGTGTCAAAAAACTTCAAATCTGCTATATCGTCCAGTGGGTTGCTGTAACTGGCCCCGGCCTCTGATCACGTGCGCCTGCCGATGAGCTTCGTTGACTTGAGCCAACCACTGATTCTAGACTCGTTGGTCAAGACAGAAATCACTTCTTTTTGCCGCGAATAACGAACTTGATAGAATTTGACGTCTCCTCAATCTAAAACTAAAATTCTCATTTCAAGCTCGCTCGAAACACATGCTGCCTTTTGAGTAGTTTATCAGCCCTCTCATTGTATGCTCCATCTACGAAGACGCGAGCGCCTCAGCCTGTTACCATCACCACAATGTCTACCCAAAGCTTCGAGTTTTCCAAACTATGTTCTGAGTGAAATGCAAATTTTGTCGAAGATGAGAATGAAAACTACAATGCTTTGTGGTTCGAAAGGTGTTTTCGCAAAAGGTATACGTGCCTATTGGCTGCGATCTATAAGCTACTTGCATCTTCAAAATCTAACATCATGTGTGACATGGCAACGCAATTTTTCAGTTCTGGCACTACGTCTCTATTCGCAAGCCACCTCATCCGGACCTCCGCCAAGAAAGATACCGATGTATGTCGAACAATTAAGTCCGAAGTACCCGGAAGACCTTTCGGACGAGCACATTGCACTATCTCAAGGTATTTTGAATCTGAGTAATGGTACTCTGCTATCCGAAAACAACTCTACGTTACGTTTCTCAGCTCCATCTTCTGTGGATATCCGCTACTTGGAATTATGTACGTGGGAGCCCAAGCTCTTGAATCAGACCACAAACCCGAAAACCGAAAAAAGCATGATTTCTGATGATTTGTCAGACCAGCCTCACATAGAATCGTCCGGCCCGGATCTGGCTGAATTTACCGCAATGGTGAACAGCCAGAACTTGCTTCAAGAAGCACCGAGCTTTCTGCCCAACGAGACGGTTTTGCGTTTTCAGAACATGAAGCACTACTGTCAACGAATGAGCCAACTTTTGTTCGCAGAGGAGGAGCTATCACTTGGTGTAGGCACTAGCTTGCTTTTCGATTCTGATACTGTAAAAGTCGAGAGGCTCAAAGATCCGAAATTAAAACAGAAAGCCTATGCTCTCGAGATCACGTTGACACCTGAGCTTCAAGACAGGTTTAGAAGTTCCAGTCAACCAGCGACAGGGACGGACTCCTCTTCCGAAGGTGACCTGGGACATATCGAAATTGACGGCCAGACTGTCATTCTTATGTCAGGAGATCGCAAACTATGGTTTGGATATGTCTCACGGTTCCCAAAAAGTGAGCCGAAGCTGAAGCAGCGGGCTCGTGCCGGGTCCAAGAAAGTATGCATCAAGCTTTTTCACTGGAGCCGAACAAATCTCCCTCAAGCTTTAAAAGATGAAGATTTGAAGATCATGTTTGTGTCGAGCCAGGCCAACAAAATGTTTAAGGCAATATCTCGAGCTCCCAAACTGCCATTTGCAGACTTGCTAGTGGGTGTGTCGAAGAGGACAAACGCGCCGTTAAAGATGGAGAAAATGCCTGAAAATAACCAGTTCAACTTGTCGCAGAAAATCGCAGTTCAGTCTGTTTTGCAAAGGCCTTTCACCTTGGTCCAAGGACCTCCCGGGACAGGAAAAACTAGCACAATTTATGAGATGATTATCCAGCTACTCGCGAAAAAAAAATTTCCAATTCTCGTTGTGGCTGCGTCAAATGTGGCCGTGGATAACGTTGCAGAAAAGTTACTTCTGACTCACTTCAAATCTATCATGCGATTGACGGCGCGATCCAAAGAAGCAGATTACGGAAATGAGCACGTATTAGCGCCTATCTGCTTCCACAAGCGTTTTTACGAGAAAACCACGCCAGAGATACGCCAGATTATGGAATCAAAACAGACTGGGCTGTTCAGGTTCCACACAAGAGATATGAAGAAAGTGAGACTCGCAAAGCAGAAGTTTTTGCGTGAAGTACTACCACACAAAAAGGTAGTATTCACTACCACCTCAGCAGCATCCGCCTTGCTTCAAGCAAACATAAAAAAGTGGCCCGTTCTCATTATGGACGAGGCCACTCAGTCTTCCGAGCCAGCTACGCTCATTCCTCTCACATTACCAGGGTTGGAAAAGCTTGTTTTGGTCGGGGATCAGAAACAATTGAGCTCCATGACTAATGTGAAGGGTTTGTCGCTCTCGCTCTTCGAGCGGGTTCTTCGTAATGATGCCGGTAAGTCTCGTCGCATGCTCGATACACAATACAGAATGCACCCTGCAATCAGCAAATTCCCCAGAGAAAACTTTTATGGGAATAGGCTCAAAGACGGAGATTCTGTCCTCAAACGCAACATCAAAGGCCTTTCTAAAAATCCCGTACTTTTCTGGGATACCTGCGGGAAAAGCCCGGAACAGAGTCTATCATTAGATACAACGGCGGAAAGCCACCGCACATATTCCAATCTCGGTGAGGCCCGTCGTGTCGAGCAGATTGTGACCCATTTAATTCAGAAATTCAAAGTCCTGAGATCGAGCATTGGAATTGTAACTCCATACAGAGGCCAGCGGAATCAAATTTGCTCCACTCTCATGCAAAATCAAACCATCAATCCACAAAACGAGCTGGTCCGGAAAGAGTGTTTGGAAAAAGAGTTCACAGACGCCTCGGAGCGAGCAACTATCCAGTACATTTCTGGGATAATGCTTGCGTCAGTAGACGCGTTCCAAGGCCGGGAAAAAGACTTCATAGTGATGTCTTGTGTGAGATCGAATGACGAAAATTCTGTAGGGTTCTTGGGTGATAGAAGACGGTTGAATGTCGCGTTAACCAGGGCTAAACATGGTTTGATCTTAGTGGGGGATCTGCAGTGCCTCAGGAAGGGCAGCAGTTTGTGGGAGGACTACATTATGCACTTGGAGAGCAACGGATCATTGTTGGCATCGCCTAGGCTTGTTTATGGAGATTGATCACGCGTGCAAGTAGAGGAAATGATCTTTATATATCTAGCTTGTCAGCGAAGTGTAATAGATAGGACACATCAACAAATTTAGTGCTTAAACAAAAAAGAAAAGACAGAAAGTACTGGTAACTAACGTGAAAGGTCTAGATATTAGAACAGAGGTTTTATGCAGCTTTCTCAAATTGACTAAACAAGGAAAAGAAAATCATACGAGACGTACAGTGACATGATCGCTCTTCTATATGGCATAGGTCGAACTATTTACATATTTGACACATGAGTATTAAGTATCCCGATAAATACGAGACTGTTGGTTGTGTTATCTATTTAACAGATTTTTGATTGGTTGACATCGATGGGTCGCGAGCTGCTTCGACTTATTTCTAACATAGAGGACACGGGAAATACGGGGTCAAGATCCTCAGCAGTTCTCTGAAACTCAAAAGTGAAACTCAAAGATTGTCTTGATAAGGACATTTTTTGTTGCCCGATTGAAATTAAAGACATAGCTTCATTTTTCACATTTCTCTGGGTTGCTCTATGGTAAGTTCGCTTGTTTCTTTAATACAAACTAAGCATGAATCGTCCTTTTAGTTCCAAGCCAATTGATGAAGTCAACAAACAAATGTGAATGAATGCGGTTTTTAGGCTGCGCTGCCCACAATGTGAGGGTCGCACAGTAAATTTGAATGATTTCTGGCAAGAGTTCCGAGTCGATCAGAATCAAGCATTTTGAAACAATGATACATGACTGCGCACAAGCCGCAGCATGTGCTTGGTTGGACGAGTATGAGCCAGCTTGTAAGTGGAGCCACTTGATCAATTCCATAAGAGACTTTTTGAATTCCTGTAACGCCTTCTCCGTATCGTAAATTTTCGACACGTCTTGCGGCAGACACTTAAATTTACTGATCCGCGATTTTAAGAGCTTGTGGGCCTTGATCCCCAAATGTTTGTCCTTTGTCAAGTTCATGACCGTGACAATTGGTCTGATGAAGAGAACGTTGTAAACCGAGTTCTGTTGTTTCGTGGTGAAAGACTCCATCAAGTCCAACACTCTGTTTTTGAACAAAAGCATCTGCTCTCTTGCCTCTTCTTGATCTGAGTTTTTCTTACTTGTGCTGTTCTCGGTGAGAGCAGACCGCCTCTCCTTGAAGATCTTGGCAAGCTCGTCATCAATAGCCATCATTTGTTCATCATCCATAGACTCTGACTCGTATTTGTCATCGTCATCCGAGTCAATATCGCTGAACTTGACCTCTCCGTCATAGTCATCCTTGATTCCCAAAGCATTGGCCAATTTTCGCGTGGTCTCTTTCTCAACCATCTCAACCAGCGTGAGTGCTGTACCTGATTTTGATTCGTCTTTTGCATCGCCATTAGAGCCTGGTACCTGATCAGACGCAGAAGCCAAATCTGAATCGGAGTCATCTGAATCGGATTTATCCGACTCCGATGATCCTGCCTCGCCTGCTGAATCGCTTCCATCCGCCTCACTTCTGTCTTCTTCATCTCCGTCGCCCTGATATTCGAACTCGCCTTCAAACAATTTCTTTTGTCCCTCTTCATTTTCCCTTGATTCCAAGACATCAAACAACAACTTGAAGCAGTTCTGGTTCACGTTGAGCTGGCCTTCCGAGTTCTCCACACACATGTATGATTCCCACACAATGTTTGATAACCTTTTGAGTAGCGCAGATTTCCGCGATACAAACGAAAGGATGATCTCGGTCAACACCACCGAGGTGTCGACATCGCTTCCCGTATTGCCAAACACATCCACGTACATTGATTTCAAGTCCTCAAGAACACCAATGGTCTCGGTTTCGCCACTATAGAGTTGGAGCAAGTTCATGGAAAAAAGTAGCTCAAAACAGTACTGGTCGTTCTTGGCTGCGGAGCTCTGTTTCATTGCAAGTTTGATCGTGTCCAACATCGAGAAGCACTCAGACTTGATGGACTCAAGCTCATCAGAAAGCTTGAGTACCAACTCTAGCTCGCCACGAGACTCGTACTTCTCAATCTGCTTCACACAGTACAATGACCACGAGTGGCCCTTTCGTCTCTGAGATATGCAGTCGGCCAACAACGAGTTGAAACGGTCCTGGACTATTTTCAATACCGTTGCTGAGACGTTCTGGCGAGTTTTCAGTGTGAAAAACGCGTGCTGAATCATGAACTTCAACACGGACTCTAACGCACTAGAAAAATCGGCCGTATACCTTTTGGTGCTGCGAAACAACACGAGGAACTTGTCCAAGACCCAGTGGAGAATACTATCGTTTGAAAGCTTGTGGCGTTTGTCATGGTTCGCAAGTCCTGGCTTTTCCATCTCTTTTTGCGCCTGCAATGCACCATTGAATTTGGAAATGAGCACTTTGGCAATGTCTGCCACGAGATTTTCTGCAGACAGATGCGGGATATCGCCTGGATTGGCGACATAGCCCAAGACTCCCACTAGAGCATCGGTTAACTTCAGCTTGGTGAGCTTATCAATGTTCCAAGCACCACCACGGGACTCATCCACCACAGATTCAAGACAAGGCACGACCTTCTGTAAGTCTGCCTGACACGTGCTGATCACTGTGTTTATTGTTTTTGTGGAGATTTTGTTGAGGAGTCGGTTAGGAGCGGCAGCCTGGTTGACGAGACAACGTAACAAGTTGGGCGTAAACAAGTGGGGCACCAAGTGGCGTGGGAGAAGAGCCACAAACTTGATGAAGATCTCAAAACCCCAGAACTTCCTCTCCGCCGAAGACTTGTCGGCAAACATTGTGTCGTCTACGGCAGCCTTCCAGAACTCTTTGAAGGGGAGAAGCTCCACTACCAGATCTGTACGGGCGCGTTTCTTGGCAGACGCAGACAGCGTCTTTTTCCGTTTTTTAGACGAGGGTTCTGTTTCCGCTTGCCCGACATCCTCAGGCCCACTTTCTTCATTCACAAAGTGCGCAACCAAAAGGTCCCACACAAAAGGGAGTCTGGGAGACCACGTGCTCTTCTGCTTGGCTCTTTTTGCGCCTTGTTTCGCTGCTGGTTTCCCTTGCGCCTTCAGCGAGCCCTCGCCGTCTTTCTCACCTTCACCGTCCAGCTCCTCGGGCTCATCTATGACATCCACGTCCTTAAGCACTTTGGCCAATGTTAGGAGGTTGCCTCTGGCCATGGGCTCGGCGTGTTTCCACATTTTGGACGCCGAGACCACGCCCAAGAGACGCGCACGTGACTCTTGCGGGATGGTCATGGCCACAGCCAAGCCCTCTGTTGTGAAAGTCAAGCCTTCGTCACTAATGATTTGTAAAAATTCGGCAGTAGTGTCGTCCTCCACAAACGACGAGCGCAAGTATACCGCCACAAACTGGCACAAGGTGTACATTGCAGACTCACGCAACCAGGGCTTAGCGCTCAGGAGCTCGACAATCAACTTGACGAACTTCACTAATGTCTCGTGAGAAGAGTGGTCTGAGTCAAGGAGAAGTTGCGAGTTCACCAACGCCTGGAACCCGAAAAGACGCCCGAAGAGCGTCAGGCGCATCTCCTTGCCTTTCATCGACGCAGACACTGCGGTTGTGGCAACGACTTTATCCAAAAACAGCGGGATGGTCAAGTCGTAGTCTGATTTTGCAACTAGCTCACGCACAAGCTCAGTCAACGCCATGGAAAAGCCAAACCGCGCCAGCTGCCGCGACGTGGAGAGACCCTTGACGAGTCTGTTCAACGCGTAGTCCCAATCGGCGGTTCTGTCGACTTCAGCAAGCTCGGAGAGCAATTTGGAAGCCGCCTCGATTCTCTCTTCTTGCACCTCCGAGGCAAGCGCATAGTAGTGGTCTCTCAGTACGGACATTATTGAAGGGTTTAATGCTGGAATGAAAATGGGCCGTGTGGTATGAATCGACCCTTTTTATTTCCAAACACTGAAAAGAGCGTGTGTGTTGGGAGATTTGTGGTGCCTTTTTCCAACGCAATAAATCTAGGCCTGATGATTTTGCAATGGATAATTAGCTATGGCTTTGTTTTTTTGCGCGCAGGCCCGATGCCCGATGCGTTCGGAGAGTGTAGAGGGGACGAAGAATAGGGAGAGGATGAAAGAGAAAGAAATGATGAAAAATAAAAAGAAAGGATCGAAAGCAAAAGGCATTTAAAGGGAGGGAATGTGAGAAATAAGTTTGGAGTGGTCTGTTTCGAGCCAATTTTGCAAAACACAATGTTTCTCAAAAGCGAAAAGAATGAAAGAGGTGTTTTTTCTTCTTCTTTTCGGTGAGTCAAGTTATTCTAATTTTATCACCGCCTTGTGCCTTAAACTCCGCACTTTTATTTGGCAACGCCATTCATTACTTATACTTATATTCAAACTATCAGACAAACAACTTGATTGTTTTCTGAGATCTTTGTTTTTCTTTTTTTTCTTTTCGTCCTTACTAGGGTCAGCAAGAAGTACATCTCGGAACAGACAAGTCGACGGAAAATGACTCCAGTATCACGCGTGTGGCTCTTTAGCTTCTCAACAAAAAACTGAAAGAATACGATTTCATTCTCGAGCTTTGCAACTTTTTATTTTATTTTGCAGCTTTTCATCTCGCAACTTATTTCACTTTTGGCTTCTTTAAACTATCTGCTAGAGTCCCAGTTGTCGCAATGGATTTGTCAACAAGATAGAGCACGCTAAATTAATTTGCCTTCCTCATGTATTGACAAAATTTTCGACTGCGAAATTTTCCTGAGGTTTGACATTTAGAAGGCCCCCGCTAGGCTTTTTAGAAAAAAAAAACGCTTCTTCTATGATAAACAATGTGCATTTGCAATTATCACCTCCCAGGTTCTCAAAGGGCCGAACAAGCTCTTGAAGGATAATCACTTGTGTTCGCGGCATGTGCACCCAAATTTCGCAGCCGTGCACGAAATTACCATGGAGGTCTTCGAAAACTATTTTCAGGTGCTTCACTTTCGCGAGATTGCCCAACTGGTTACATAAAAAGGCTTTCGATTCAATAATAACCTCTTTGATGAAAAAAGATTTTCAGCTCATCACATGACTCTTGAAGGGCTGTCCATTTGGTCTTCCGTTCATGGATTGGCAATATCGCACTTGAAAGTAGCTTACTCTCCAGCCAGATAAACAACACGACAATGACTATTGCAAGCATTCTACAATGACAAGCACGGCCCATAGCCGTCTCATCTACATCTATTCTCATGCTACAATGTTGAATTATGCAGTATACACAGTGCTCTCAGCTATACTGCTGAGGTCTCTGAAAACCCAAAAAGTAAATGCCGGCTTAAATACACGAACCCATGGTGAATACCTCATAAGCTCGCAGATCATTTGCTCACACGAAAAACCCGGCTGCAGCCGGCGTGCAAGAGAAGTCACGTGTTGAAATGAATTCTAATGGTGTGGACTCGGGCTTTCGCTCCACGGCTTGAAAAGAGCCCTGATTCCACGTCCCGAATTAAGCAGAGTACGTCTGCTTAGGGAAAGGGAAGGTTGGGCCAACCTCCTGGATGGAGATCGAGGCTGCCCATTGGCCAACACTCACGGCCTCAGCCAAAGGCTTACCTTCCACCAAAGCAGCAATGAAACCAGCAGCGAAGGCGTCTCCAGCACCGTTGGTGTCGACAACCTTCTCCTGAGGTAACTCTCTCACAGGGTACGAGTTGACGTCGAAGGAGTCCTTGGCGGCATCGTAAGTCACAGTGACAGTAGGCTCAGTTCCTTGCGTGAACACCACGGTTCTTGGTTTCTGGGAGTTGGCCTTGGGCAACTTGGCCACGTGCTTGGCGATCTCGGTGACGTCGGTCGTGTCCAACTCATGCGACTCAGCATATGCAGCGGCCTCGGACTCGTTGGCCACAATGTAGTCACAGTATGGGATGGACGAGTCCAATGCGTCCTTGAAGAATTGCGCAATAAATGGGGCGGAGAAGTTCAACGCGAACGTCTTGTTGTTCTCGGCGGCGTGCTTTCCCAAAAGCTGGATTGCCTCGGGCGAAACTGTCAAGTGAAACCCACCGATGTAGAAATACTTGGCGTTCTCCACATAGGTCCAGTTTTCGGCCTTCTGCAAGTGCGAGGGCGTGAACTCGTTGGCGGCGGCCAAGTCCGTAGCCAAGGAGCGGTGTTTGCCCGTGATCAAAGCGGCACATTTGCCCGTGGCGGTGTTTTGCTGGACCTGGTAGAGCGTCTTCAAGCCATATTGGGCGTTGGCCTCGTTCAATTTCTCGGCATAGACGTCATTGCCCACAGACCCGAAGTAGGCAACGCTGTTTGGAGGCAAGAGATACTGGGCGCCCCTGGCAGTGTTCTGGGCGGCTCCGCCAGCAACCAACTTCAACCCCTTCATGTTCAAAACCTCGTCGTAAATGGGCATGTGCTTGGCCTCGACCAAGATGGCGTCGTCGGCTTTCAAGTCGTACTTGGCCAAGTACTCGGCGTCGACGTCAACTTGCAAGTCCAAAAGCGGGTTTCCTAAGCAAACTAATGGGTACGACATGGTGGAAAGTGGTGGAGTGTAAAAAAGAGAGAGGTGTAAACGACGAATTTGATATAAAAAGTTTCAGCCCGGAGCACTTAAGGTTTCATTAGGGCGCGCGAAAAATTATATCGCGCGTAAATTGGTCGAGGTTACTGGGCATGAGATCGGTGAACCAGTTGGCCCAAGGCCCCGGGATCTGGGAAATATCACATGCACTTCAGGTCGCGGTCTATGCTTCAGCTTCTTTGGCTACTTATATATATAGAGCGAAGGGTTTTATAAAGAGTAAAGCGGAGGTTTTGAAAAGGAGTGAATTTTCTGGCTTAGTTTATTTTTCACACTCCAATTTTATGCTGTGTGTGGCTGTTTTTACTGATGGTCATTGCTCTTGAGGGAACTGAGTCTTGAGTTCGAGTTGTTGATTGGGCTCGCAGCCTCGCACTGCCTAGTTCCTCGAGGCGAGGGCCCTTTGTCAAAGATATCTGTTATGTTTTTTATATTGTGACAGCATTTAATTTGCGTTCCTGTCAAGGGAGTAAACTTTCAATGTTTTGTTTTTCGGATCTCAGACAGCGACTTTATGATAACTTTTATCACGTTTCCTTTCAATGTTTCAAATCGTTATCACCAAGCTGTGATTGCCTTTGAGAGCACACGACCTGATTAATTGGTATAGGCTTGACATAGGGTTATTGCAAGGGCTCGAATACCTTAAGGCTAGTCGATCTCATCAAGATATTCCTCAAAATAGATTAAATTTTTCTACTTTATGTATGCTCTAATAATTTGATGGCAGGAAGTAAAAGTGATACCCGTTTAGATTTAATGTGGATAATTTATTCAGTGATCTTATATGAGAGCGTGAGGCATGCGACGTGCGACAAATGCATTTTTGTGTAAATCAGAAACTTCTGTTTGATTCAGTATTTTGTTTTGGTGATTCCTTCAGTCGGGATGAAGGCAAGATATTATATTGGAAACAGAAAAGTATAGTTTCTCCTGACGATAAACCAATCTTCACCTCAAACGATAATCGAGTTCAACAAAGCGAAAGGAAGCTGGTGTTGCTTTTTGTATAGAGGAGAGAAACATACAAAATTAAATAATCCGACAAAAATTTCTGTGGTGGTCGTTAAATTGGATCAATACGAAAACAGTCAAATTGAGCGAGTATCAATTTCAGCAGCAGTTACCACTTTGTGGTCAAACTTCTATTGTTAGTTATCTTTGACAAGCTTTAACAGGAAGAACAAAAACTCTTTGTAAGAAACCCTCGTCACAATTAATACAAGGAGACTCGCGCGAAAGACTAGGATGACATAAGGTTCCATGGCAAGGTCTACACTTCTTTTCCTTCGAAAGAGAAGATGGTTCATAGCACTTTATTCTTACGGGCCCAAGGCTTTTTCGAAATATCAATATTAAGAGTAACCCACGATATCAATTTTCGGCATGCATCCAATTTGCCTTCCCAAAGGGCTGGGCTTTATTTGAGCTTGTTATTTCAAAACGCTAAATGCCTTTACTTTGTTCGACTGAAGTCGTTCCATCTTCCGCCGATGCGTTCAAAATCACCGAGCGCTTGGCTGGGCAAAAGGAAAGTTCTCCATCAGTCTTCATACTCGGTGGGATCTTCGCCTTGCCACGTAAACACCTGATGGGAGTCTGGCTTATCCAAAGCGTCCAAGATCTCTGGGTCCAAGTCGATTTTGCCCAAATTCGAGCCCTCTTGCAAAACATCACTAGTGCCGTGGCTTTCAGGTAAAACCACAATATTCAGCTTGATGCGGTCTTTGTTGGCGCTTTTCACCAAGACCACAAATCCTTGGAGATACGACCATTTCAAGAGAATCTCTGTCTTGGGGATTCCATACTTCTCCAGGAGACCACTCAATTCTGGATCATCGAGATGACGGCCTCTTGTCAAGGGCGAAAATGCCTCAATCACGATTCCTTTCTTTGTCAAATACTCACGCAATTCGACCCGGGGCAACCAAGGATGTAGTTCGATCTGGTTTACAGCAGGCGTGATCACGGCCCCGTCCATAGCCAAGATTTCCTCAATATGCTTGATACCATAATTCGAGACCCCGATGCTGTGGATCTGAAGTACGCCATTATTTGGATTATGGCAATATTCAGTCAACGCCTTCCAAGTACCTGTTCTTTTCTCTTTTGAGGTCATGGGCGAGTGAACAAGCACCAAGTCTACGTAGTCAATGTACTTTTTTACTTCGTCAGCGATCTTGGCCACCGCTTTTTTCGTTTCCTCATATCCCTGGTCTTCGTTAGTGATTTTAGTTGTAAACCAGATCTCTTCGCGTGACACCGAATCCTTGTGGTCTTTCAAAAAACGGGCTATGCCTTCGGCGGCTTGCTTTTGGTTGCCATACATGGTGGCGCTATCAATATGGCGGTACCCCTGAAAAAGAGCCTCGTAAACAAGATCTGCGGTTTCAGACGGCGGCAAAAGGTAAACCCCAAAGCCGGCGACTGTTGTTGAGTCTGTACCCGGTGGCACGAGTCACCTGTTTGGCGAACGTTTGAATTGTCATCTTGATTGGAGAAGATGAGTCTGTAATTATGGGAGTAATGGAAAGTATCGTGCACTGATATGTGGAAGGTGGACAGATCTGAGATCAAGAAAGGAAGTGCAAAGATATTCTGAATATCCTGGAGACTCGTCGAAGAAAGAACAAATTGAAAAGACTATATAAAACAAAAAAGTTCTTTGTGGCCTTGCAACCTTTTTCTCCTTTTATATGTATCAAAGAAGTTTGGGGGCGCTAGCAATTGTTGCTTTGGTTATCGCAGCAAAGAGACGCCTGCCTTATCTGCATGTAATAATAATAATAATAGATTTATCTGTATAAATATACGTGGAGCTGACTAGAACTTATATAATCAACCCCCGAGGAGCAAGAGATCTCTCTCGCTCCTTACAGGAAAACTTTTCAGTACTCGATGGGCCCATCTTACAATGTGCAGCCCCATGCCAACAACATGTCAGATATCTCTGACAGCTTGCAATTGCCTTATCGTGCCACTGCCTATCATACCCGCGCTCCTATCAAGTGTGCTGGATTCTGGGCTCATTGGCCGCGGATTCCTTGATCAATGATTTTTAAGGACTGTCACATGATGGGGAGACGAAAATCGGTTCCATGTTTTTCATCGACTCCATGGATTTCATCGAGTCTTGTTTTTTGAAAGAAAAAAAAAAGACACTCTCAATTATAAAGCTAGCGACAAAAAAATTTGGCACTTCGCTTGCTCACAATATGGGATGGGTTGGCGACGTTTTTTATTCATGATAAAATATCAAATTCTCTTACTAAGGTGTCGAGTCGTATGATGAGGCTCTTCCTTCAACCTTCAATTTCATTCTAAATGATTCTCTTTGGGCTTTTTAATTTAAGTAGAAGCTAGATGTCATTACTGGTGAATCGCAATCAAGGCAGATGATAAGCGACTTGTCTCAGCAGGCGAGGTGGAAAGTGGCCTGCGAAATAAGCATGCCTGTGAACCAGGCAATATATACACTAGCATGGGTCCAAATAGTCATGAGATAAGACGGATATTTTTTTTTTTGATTCAATCTGGATTTTCAAGTACACGCATTCTGTGATGAATAAACATAATTACCTCTAGATCTTCCGTGTTTTATACATTGATAAACACTTCATATATACTTCACACTAGGCCTTCAAACTCTTGTTTTCTGCATTTTTCATCCAGGGATCCGGGCCAGACAGCCTGCTCCCGAGATTGAAATGTAACCGGAAAGCTGGTGCACATCATAAAAAAAGAGCTAAAGAGGGAAGGAAAGTAGACAGAAAAAAAGAGAGATGAAAAAACAAAGACAAAGACGTAGAAAAATATGAAGAAAAAAAAACCCAATGCCGAGAACGCAAATTCACTCTCGCCGTATCAGGCTTGCCACTCCCTCTATCTCTTTATATTACGCAACCTTAGGACCTCTTATGTGCTTTGCTCTCAATCCGCACTGGACTCTGGCCCTACAGAAAAAAAACAAAGCTGGGTGTGGGACCACAAACTCCAATCGCCAGGGACATAATCTGTAGGCTTGGATGCGAAATTTTCCAATATTACTCCAAAATATTCACAATGTGGACCTTAGAAGTCTTTCTTGTACTTTTAAAACACTCAAGTACTAGCATGTAGGCTACTTCGGCCAATCTTTACACCCATGTATCGAGTTCCATGTCCCCAGATTCAGAGCACTTAAAAATAAACGCAAGACGGTGCGAAAGTAGTGTGCGGGCCTGCCACATGCACCGGTCCGGAGTTGGCGTCCTGGCCCGGGCGCCTCGGACCCAGATTCCTGGGGCCTCCCACGTCTTCCGAAATGAATACCGTTCTACGCGGCCCCGCTTCTTGTTATCACATTCACTCTGTCTATTGACAATAAGAGACTCGGACGTCTGGGGCACACACAATCTACACGCCAAAGCGGGCCAGTACTTTTTCTTGAGAACGTCATATTTCAAAGTACTTATCTTTGAAAGATCTGCCTCATTCTAGGGTCCCCATTTTTTTCAGATCTTTCTCAGATCTGTCGCTTATTCCGAGCACTCTCGTTCTTTCGCTTCCGATTTCGGTTTCCATCCCGGTTTCCATCCCGGTTTCCAAATAGCTTTGGTTTTTGCTTTGGTTTTTGATTTCCACTTATCAAACATTGGCTTTTTTGACTACGCGCCTTCTCAGTCCACGAGCAGTCATATTTATTCTCAAAAGATTTTGCTGGTGTTTGACCGCATAGTCCCACACTCACATGATGCTTCCTGTGTTTACTGAGGACCCCTTGGCGTGGACCCGGCCGTTTCCGGCAAACCCACAGTCCCATTTCGCCGCACATTGGCACGAGATCGTAATGTCAACCGCGTTCTATTTCATTCTCCAAGGTGTGTCGCCGTTTATAAGCACGCGTCTTTTCAATAAGGCCTATACTGGGTTGAACAAAAAGACCAAACTCAACTTCGATATCCATGTGGTGTCGATGTTCCAATGCATTGTATCGCTTTTGGCTCTTTTGCCCTCATGGAACCACCCGCATTTCCAGAATCGCCTGCTCGATCCGCACAGTTCGATATTTGGCTATAATGCATACACCGGGTTTGTTTGCTCAATTACCATTGGCTACTTTGTATGGGACTTGTTTGTGTGCATCAAATACTTAAATCTCTTCGGGCCTGGCTTCCTAGTCCATGCGTTTGCTGCCCTTTTTGTGTTTTCATGTACGCTTCGGCCTTATGCCATGGCCTGGACACCTGCGTTTTTGGTGTTTGAGTTGAGCACTCCGTTTGTGAATGTCAACTGGTTTGCCTCGAGGCTTCCTGCGGGGACTATCAGCGACACTGTCATTGCCGTGAACGGCATTTTGTTGATATTGGTTTTTTTCTTTGTGAGAATCGTTTGGGGGTTCTACGCCGTGTCTTTGGTGGCTTATGATATGTATGCAGTGTGGAACGAGGACTACATGTTGTTCCCTGTTTCTATCTTGCTGTTGAATGTGGCGCTCGATTTTTTGAATCTCTACTGGTTCTCGAAAATGCTTGCAATCGCTAAGAAAAAGATCGGCGGTGCAAAGACAAAGCAGGTGGCGGTGGAGGCTTCTAAAATCGAGTAGAGTTGTACAGGCTGTGTGGAATTGTGAGATCGAGGGCGCAGCAGGTTGGCGGTGAGATTTTCGTGTGCTTCAAAAGGAAACTGAAAAACCGGGTACTCTTGATAGACATTGGCAGAGGGTTTTGATTGAAGAGTATTTGTTTAGAAATCCATTTGAGGTGATGTATTGGTCGATTTCACGGATAGAATGAATCTATCAAATTTATACTTTTGGATTTTACAGGATTATTTCAAGGAAAGACACGAGGTAGTATTTCTCGAGGCTTTAGTTTTGGAGCTTCTTGCAATGGATTTGCTTGTAAGAAGCTCATCCAGGATACCCAGGATACTCGTGGCTTGTCCATTTTTGTCCTACTGCGGCGATCACACGTGCCAAGCATTACTACAAATATGGTATTTGAACGGATGGTCTTTTCCTCAGTATTCCCTTTTTCAGTGATCGTGTTTTCAACAAGTGTAGCGGATTTAGTGCGAATTGAAGAAAAGGAGACTTCATTCTGAATAGCCAGACTCTTTTTTGAATTTCAGAGCAGTCATCTTACTCAAGAGAACACAGGATGAATGCGATCGTAGGACGCTCATATTGATTCTCGTTGTCAAAATGAGGTTCTTTATTTCACATTCTACTTAGAATAAACAAACACGTCAGTAGGGATTGATGCGGAATCACAACAGCACCTGGTATAAAGAATTTGCCTTTAGTATAGACTTTGCCCCAAATTGGAAATTAGCCAGTGTCTCGATCCGAATTATTGAATCTCGGGTTTCTTAAAAGCAGGTGTGACTGGAGTTCCATGCCTTTAATATGCAATACAACGATACAGGTGGAATGTTGAGGGCCCTATTCGAGCAATCCTGTAGTAGCTAAAAAATATTCAGGAGTATATACAATTAGAAATCAGATAATCGTAGTTTGAATGCGCTTCGCACATAGGTAAAGTTCTACGACAGAGATAGATTTTTAACCTGGCTCAACTAAATGATCCTTATTATACACACACGTGTAGTTATCTTACCGTTCTTCAAAACTTTTTTGCGGACTTTTTTTTTTTTTTAGAAAGTAGTAGACCTCTTCTCCAACGAGTAGACAAAGATTTACTTCCACTACGCGACATAACATGATCACCCTAGATTCTTGAATTATCAACAATATGTCAAGCAACACAAAAAAACATACTTGTTTTGAAAGCGATCTTTTTCGCAAATGCAATGAGCGAGAGACTGACGAAGAATTGTGAAAGGCGGCAGAAACTCGTATATTATAGTAGTCTGAACAGGGACCCAGTGCTACCATTACCTCATGCTATTCTTTCGCCTCACGCGGGCATCGGCCGTACGCGGAACCCAATGCCAAGATACTGCTGCGGCTTGTGCAACGTAAGTACGTACTGAGCAGTGAGCCCTACGTAGTACGTGACTTGCCCATGGGCCCATACGCAGTTTTCATTGCCACCTCACATCTTCACAAGATTCAGCTCTGAACCCAGCCGTCACCAGCTTTGGCTCTTTCAGTAAACTTTCTAATAATCCCTATTAATTCACATACACGATTATTTGTGTGCTCAAGTGTCCCTTTTTTTCTTTTTCTTTTTTCGTTCAATCTAATATTATTTTGGTGCCAATCCCTCTACAACTAGGTCACCAAAAACCAGATCGCCAGCACACAGCAACCATACCAGTACAAGTGAATGCTCGCTCGTGCTGGTGGGAACTGGCCCGGCTCCGGGGTCGTGCGCCACCCAATAACACTGGCGGTTGCCTGTCCCTAAAATATCCCTATCGCTCACACTCTCGCCTTCTTCAAGCTTCCTGTAAACACATCTGTCTCATTCCCCTTTACCTTTATAAACAAAGATTCCAGATATTCTTGGTTTCTCTTCTGTGACATAGACTCATCTCTTGAACAGCCACATCTTCACTTTCGAGTTTGCCCCACAGCATCAAAAACTCCGATCTTAGTGATTTTCTGTCATTTCCCGAAACGAACACCCCGTGCTCAATTCATACACGAGCTAGGCCAGACCACGTGAACAGCATATAATCGTGTCTTTCTTTGAAGTACAAACAGGGCCTCTTTAATCTTGAGCCTTTGGAATCACACCTGGAACTACCCCTGGATTTCCCCTCGGAATAGCCTTTGTAATTAGCCGCTGACTACCCCTCTTTCAGCCGCCCATACCCACACCAATACATATACCGTTTCACAAGCACAAGCACATCCACAAACACAACCCTGCTTCACCATGAATAACGAGTACGACTACTTGTTTAAATTGTTGTTGATCGGCGACTCCGGCGTCGGCAAGTCATGTTTGTTGTTGCGTTTCGCCGACAACACGTACACACAGGATTACATCTCCACGATCGGCGTGGACTTCAAGATCAGAACGATCGAGCTCGATGGCAAGACCGTCAAGTTGCAGATCTGGGATACCGCGGGCCAGGAGCGCTTCAGAACCATCACCTCGTCGTACTACCGTGGCGCCCACGGAATCATCATTGTGTATGATGTCACGGATCAAGAATCTTTCAACAACGTCAAGCAATGGTTACAGGAAATCGACCGTTACGCCACGGGAGGCGTTATGAAGTTGCTTGTGGGAAACAAGGCCGACTTGTCAGACAAGAAGGTCGTCGAGTATACTGCAGCCAAGGAGTTTTCCGAGGCTTTGGACATCCCGTTCTTGGAAACTTCTGCGCTCTCCTCCTCTAATGTCGAGCAAGCTTTCTATACCATGGCCAGACAGATCAAGGCGCAGATGACCAACAATGCTGGCGCTGCATCTTCCTCTGGTAACGCCAAGTCCAACATCAACTTGAAAGGCCAGTCATTGACCAACAACCTGAGCAGTTCTTGTTGTTGAGATCCTCCATTTACATCTCTGGATGAGCTGTACAGTATGGCGCTTGTGAGCCTAATGAACCGCAGATTCAAGCTTTCTACCATCGTGCATCGTAAGCTCGTGGAAAAAACGCAATTGCGGCAGCCATGATGGCAAACGTGGTCTTGAATGGGCACTCGAAGCCGCTAATTTTTGATCATGGCTGCTTCCAGAGTTCCTATATCTACCGTTGCGCGTATCAAATTCGCTCTACTTTATGTACAAAACTTTTATTCGATGTTTTCTATTCACCATTGCTACCATGCTGAAGTCTGGTCAGTGCAGTGCAGGCCACCGATATCCAATTCCTTCTAGCGAATCACGTAGGTGAAGTACTCAACAAAGACGTTGCCATCCTCGACAAGAAAATGGCCTTTTCCAATGAGATTTTCTCTGAGAAGCCACTTCAAATTCTCGGGCACTGGTCCAGAAAATGAGAATCTGGGACTGCTGGATAAGTAGCTCTCCTCAAAAGAATGAGATGTCGCTTTCCCGGCAAGCACAGCATCAAGGCCTGGCAGTGATTGAAATAAACCAAAGTAGTCGATTCTGATGTCTTCTCCACCACTGGTTTTACCATGCAAATGGGCATCCAACTCACTATACTGCTTCTCCGAGTGGGCTGTGATGTTATCGTAACCAGCAATGTCAGAGACCTCCAACTCGAAGCCTAGATCGTTTTTGATCGGGGAGATCTTGCCTGTAGAGACAATTGCCATGTTGGAAACGGCGCTTTTGGCACTATCGGTGAACAAAGTTTGAGGAGGACCCAGAAGCTGGAGCTTCATGGAGAACACAGGCACAAGCTTGGGGGTAGCAGGAACAGCAGACATGTTTGAGAGGTACGATGTTTGAAAATAAAAAAAAGTAGAGACGAATTCTACGTATAGGGTCGGTGCACGCGGAAACCTACGGTATTTAAGCTGTTCGGAAATGTTTGCCGCAACGGGTATCCGAGTTCTATATAGTACTGAGCTAAGCACTGAGCATGATTACGTGAGATTCAGGTTGTGAGCCCAGCCCTGCGGGTTGAGCCCGGCACTGCAGAATGGCGTGGAACGTCGCTGGTGTTGGGTCAAGTAAACCATTAGAGGATACAAGTGAACATGATTTCGAAAATTGAGAACGATGTTGCAATTACAAGAATACAGATTGTAAAAGCTAGTAAAAATAACATAGGAAGCGGGAATGAAGTGGGGTTCTGGTTGAACTCGTCACCTCGCAAAACGAGGTTTGAACGTTATCAAATAACATTCTTTTGCCTGTAGCCCTTCAACAAATGCTCCTTTTTTCCAACTGCGAAGTCCTGTGTTCCTTTTCCCTGAGGTTCTGTTCCACCACCTCTGATTTTCTTTCTAAAACAGAAGATACAATTGCAATTTGAAGCCTCTAGGAGTCTACTGGATTCAAACGTTCTCTGCCAAAGATCAAAAACAAAAACAAAACATATCTCTCTCGTGCCTCTGCCACTAAGTTCTGGTTTTTTAATTAGGGCTACTTCAATGTGCGCGGTCATTGATGTGATGTGATATGCGACAAGCGGTCCGAGCACTGGCTTGAGACCAAACACTGAAACAAGCGTTTCCTAGGATACAAAAACTGGGCCTGTTTATGAAGTACAGCAATATTTCAATCTACATATGACTTGACGGTACACTCGAATTTGAACAATCAAGGTGAGACTTTTTTCAAGCATGAAAAGCATTGCCCATGAAAACAAATTGTCTTTTAATTAATAATAAGTGCCTACTACAATTAACAGTCGCACCGGAATCTTAGCCCGGGACTACAAATTGGTACAAACGTAGACTTTTGGTTTTGGGAAGATGTTCCATGATCAAAAATATAGATCGCATATCTCCACTTTGATTACTAGAGCTTCTTATACATTCACGTTACAGTTTTAGTTCTTTTTCAGATGAGTCTGACAAAATGATAAGAATGAACATCTTTTGTAGCTTTGAAAACTTCAAATCATCACTCTTACCCTTGCTTTTTAGACTTCGGCTTTAGACCATCAGAAAGACTAAAATCTCAAAAAATTATTTACTCCAAAATTGAATGCAAGATTTGTATAGCTATTTCGACACATTAAGTCGAGCCACACCAGCAAGAAGTACCAATTCAAGTTTCTAATTTGTTGAACACGTTTCTGTTTGTGAAAAGCAGCCAACTCATTAATCCATCGTCTAAATCTATCAGACTCTTAATACACTTTGCTCCCCCCTCTCATCAAAAGACTACTCCAACTAATTTCATTGTTTTATTCACCAATCACCTTATCTGATTACAAAGAGTGTGTATTGCCCGTAATTCCTCTCGTTGATCACGGAGAAAGACCCCCATCCGATAAAATTTTCTTTTGCTACCCACTGCAAATTCTCCGGAATCTCCCCCTGAATATAAAAGCGGGGTGTATTTGACATGTAGTAATCTTCTTGAGAGGGCACTCGCCCTTTGAGAACCGTACCTGCCCCATCTCCTTTTGGTGACAGAAGAATTCCCGTATACAAAATCTTGACATCGAGGCCATCGGGGGTAATACCATGTAGTTCTTCGTCCACGTAGCCGTAGTTATGGTCCAAGTGGCTGATCACAGATCCATATCCCGAGACATTGCGCACCTCAAAAGTGAAGCCCATATCATTTTCGACCGTTGTGATGTTTCCGTTCTTCAAAGTGGCAAGAATCGAATCAATGTGTCTTGTTTTGTCCGTGAAAAGGGTGTTTGTGGGTCCAACTTCCAATTGCATGTGTAGCACAGGTATCAAGCGAGCCTGCTCAGTGGTAGACGAGCCAAGAATTGAAGTGAAAAAGAAGATAAGAATTGTCATATAAAGCATTGCCTGAAATGGGTGGACTTCTGTCAAAATATTAAACAAAAATGGACTCGATGATGAAAGTGGGATTATTCCCTTATTTGCTCGTGACTTGCATTCCACAGCACTTCCTCTTTTGGTGCATTTTTCTTGAGGGGTCTTCGTATGAGGGAACTCTAGGATTAGTCATGTTCACAGATCATTGTCAAGATACTAATTATAATTTTGAAATTCAAGTTCAAGGTATTCGTGTGTCCGCTTCTGACAGTAGAACAGTATTGTTGATTTAGGACCTTTGCCAAGTCTTGGCGATATATGTAAGCAAATTGATTATCGTAAAACTACCAGAAAACCCACTCTCATTCAATCAGCTAATTTTCTTAGCCTGTTTCGCTGAATCCAGTTTTGGATTTCAGCATTTATGAGCAGCAGAATTATACTTCTTCACCGAAGAATAAAAACAGTGTATTCACCGCACAAAATACCTTCAGATTTGAAAACACGGCCCTTGCCTATCAAATTTTCCTTTTCAATCCATCTTACCTTTTCCGAAACTGCCGAACCAATATCAAGGTAATTTTCGGAATTGAGAAAACTGAATTGGTCAGGCCAAAAAGAATTACCGTGCTCTTTACTATGGATAGTGAAACGAGGAGTGATTGATATTTGACAGTCAAAAATATCAGAGTCGCCTCTTTCAATCATGTCTGATACACTTCCCAAACACTGAGCCATTCCTTCATATTTGAGCTCAATAACTATGCCGTCCGGAGTCTTTCCTTGGAGTACATTGTCGATTGTAGCATATTCCGTGGATAAATATGAGTTGATCTTGCCGAAGCCAGCTATTTCGTCCACCTGTATCAGTAATCCCAATTCATTCTCGATCGTGGTTATGTTACCCGACAGAATCGTCGTGAGTATGTACTCTAGGTCTCTTGTCTTGTCTCGGAAAAGAGTATCAACCTTCGATATGTCAAGCTGGATTTTGAGAACAGGAATCAATTCAGGCGTAGGGAGAATAGCGGTCGTCAGGACCAATAATAAGAAAGCTGAAATCACTGGTAGCATCTTCTTGATTGGTTGAGCTGGCTACGCTGGAAAAAAATTATTGAATTTAGCTCCAATCAGGAGGGGTAGACGTGATAAATGAGAACGCCATTCTTTCTCCACAAAATTGTCAGAACTTTCCCCATTTAGGCTCGCAAAAAGAAGAACTTTCGCAAACTCAAATACCTTTTGATTGCTGAATCTCAAAGACTGTTAAATCCTTTGGAGAGTATCCCACAAGAAACAAATTTGGCAACCTTCAAAATTGACTTCCAAAACATCTGAGCCTCTCGTCTATCTTTGGCAACATGTCAGCCTAGACTTCAGCCCCTCTGAAGGCTGCGTCTGCTTGTCTCGCAATCAACGCATCTATGTATTTTCTATAATGATCTAACAGCTGTAGAAGACTCTTGAAGCATCTTTCGGATATCTCTTCGTCTCTCCCTACACTCGTATTATGAGATAAACGTGCGCTTCGCAACCGAACGATATTACCAAGAAATATTCCTGAGAAGGAATTAAGTATAGCCCAACATTCAATAAAGTTGATCTCGATTAATTCGCCAATGAAGAAAGCTTTATTTGATTTGGGTCAGCCAAGTCTAAATTTTCGAGGTTGTCTTCACCAATGGAAATTCTCACAAATTAGAGCTGGTGAGAGAGGAGCCTAGGCCAGAAAAACACCAAAAAGCTACCAATTCAGTCAAAGTCAGCTCACACGAGAATAAGCTAAGCTCTTTTACATTCGAATACACAGCAGTTAATATAAGATTGTTTTTAGAGACCCTTGTTGCCGATTGCTAAGTCGCGTGACATGCCACTAGCAACGACCAAATGATAATCCATTGATAATATGCTTAGCTCTTAATGAAAAGTCTTCGAAAGAAAAGTAAACCGATTCTTCGAGTGCTCAAAGAAATACACAGGCTTTCTCGAGCTTTTAATTTTTTTTTTTTTTCGTGGGTTGTACAACTTATTATAGTTTCCAGGTGACCTCAAATACTTGAAGCTCACTAATGTTATAGGCGGTGCTCATTCATCAGACCTAGAAGAAAGGCAGAGAAAAGAAGCATTTCGAGTTGAATTTCAGAACCTAGTTTCAGCGAAATGACTACTCACAAGTCGGAAAACACCGAATATCTTTTCATCGAGACCATAAACGCTTTATTTTTATTCTTTTCGACACATTCTTGTTTTCGCTACTCTCTCTAAAGATGCCAACCGGTTTCAGTGCGCTTCTAAACCAAGTGGCAAAAAGCCTTTAAAAAATTGCCCAAGATACCCAGACACCCGTACCTCCTCCCACGCGGCGACCACGCAAAAGCTCAAGACGCCCATAATATAGAGCCAACAACGAGAGGAGCGTGTTCTAAGGTTCCCCAATTCACTAGGTCCATCAATTTTCTAAAAACTTGGAGCTATAGATTCAAGATTTACTTTACAACTACCAATATACTGGCTTCAGACCGCAAAAATATACGCGGCCTTCACACGTTTTTCTTGCTTCTCAATATCAACAGCCGCCATGTCCTCTACAACTGATGTGGAGATGAAGGACGCCTCTTTAGAGTCCAAAAAAGTAAGCCCCGAGGTTTCAGACAAACTCTCGTTGCTTCAGGAAATCGAACTAGCCTTTGGGTCCTTGCAAAAAGCCGCCGAAAGTTTCGACAATCGGTACATTTCCAAAGTGTTCCGTGATTTAGGTGCGGTGAGACGGAAGATCGCCTCCGACGCCCAATCGTTGGCCACGGTTGTCGCCAAAACTTACCCTGACTCGCACAAAAGCAAGACTGTGTTGCAAGAACATCTCCCTTCGCCCGCAGCAGATGTTGCTGTTGTCGACGACCTGTTGAAAGACCCGGTATTACCCGAAGTCGATGCATACGTGCACTTGCTCGTGCAGATTTACCTTTTGGACACAGACAAGTTGGCGCAACTAGCACAATTCAACAAGGCCGTGGTTGCTTTGTTGACTGCCCACGACCGCCGCACGCTCGACTTCCTCCAGGCAAAAATGTGGTTTTACGTCGCCAGAGGTGCCGAACTCAACTGTGACTTGTTGGAGGTGCGTCCTGCTCTCACCAATGCCTTGAGAAGCGCTACCTTACGCCATGATGACGAGACCACGGCTGCCGTGATTACGCTCTTGTTACGGAATTACTTGCTTAGCCATGATATTAGCCAGGCGGCCAATTTGTGCGAAAAGATCACATTCCCAGCTAATGCTGGCAATGCCTTGACTGCCCGGTACTACTACTACTTGGCCCGGATTCACACTGTGCAATTGGACTACTCGACGGCGCACGAATGCGTGATTGCCGCGATCAGAAAAGCCCCTCAAACCGATTCTGCCAAGGGTTTTGTTCAAGAGGCCACCAAATTGAATATCATCATTGAGTTGTTGATGGGCGATATCCCTGAATTGAGCGTTTTCAAGTCTGCCTCCGGAAGATTGGAGCCTTACTTCCTTATCACAAAAGCAGTTCGCTTAGGCGACTTGAAGTTCTTCGATGAAGTGTTGAAAAAACACGAGAAGCTGTTTATCGCAGACAACAATTTCACCTTGGTCTCTAGGTTGCATCAAAATGTCATCAAGACCGGAATCCGAATCATCTCGTTATCCTACGCCAAAATCTCGTTGAAAGATATCTGCATCAAGTTGCATCTTGACTCAGAGGAGGCCACTGAGTACATTGTGTCTAAGGCGATCCGTGACGGTGTGATTGAGGCTAGTGTTGACCACCAGCATGGCTTCATGAAGCTGAAGGAATTGCTGGACGTTTATTCAACGAAACAGCCACAGGAGGACTTCGACCAAAGAATCCGTTTTTGTCTCTCTCTTCACACGGACTCTGTCAAGGCAATGCGGTACCCAACCGACGAAAATAAAAATGAGGTAAATACAAATCCTTTGGAGGGCTTAGAGGACGAAATGGGGTTGTTGCAAGCAATAGAAGACGGTGACCTAGATGACTTCATGGATTGAGAGGGTGAACAAAGCGTTTTGGCTCCAAATGCCAACGTATTCACCTTCTCATCGGGGTATCAAGATAATATACGCAGAGTTTTTTGGCAATCTTTAAACGAATGGCATAGTACGTGACCAAAGGCTTGTTTGCTCGAGCATCATGCCACCTGCTGAGCTCTGTGTCACATGATGTCCCCTCGAACTTATTAGCTCACGACTCAGAGAGTCTAGCGATCTTTTCATATTGCAAACATCCTCAGGGAGATTGTATCGAGCTTCTTTTTCATCACGAGGGGCTTACTTGCGGATAACAGGCACCACTATAGCCAGTGTATAGTAAACAGTCTTGCCACCAGCGAATATTAGATTGTGGTAGCTCGCGACCCGGGAGCAGAACATTACGAATAGGAGGAGGAGGGCGTAGTAATGAAAAGGAAATGAAGGTGCGGATTCGTTTGCCGAATCCTCCTTTTTATATCCACCCTTAAGGTTTGTTCTCGAATTGTTTAGTAGACAGTCGCAATCCATCCTCACATACTTCCTATGAGGTCTCACCAAATTTTATGTAAAACCAAATAGGTGAGCAGCTACTGTCAAAACACTTGTCAGACTCTCGAATACAAAAACAACAAAGAAAAAAAAATCTTAGCTTTTTAACCTTTATTCGGGCCATTCCATTTCGGATCGACTTTCACAATCTGAATTTCAATTCAGGTGCGAACTGAGACGAACGCGCTAGCTTTCCTCTCATTCTCTTCTCTTCTAGGCTCAGATCTTGCACGTCTATTTACACTACAAGGCACATCTAAGCAGCACAGAATAGCGCCACGCTTACCCAAGAGTACTTCCAGACGTGAATTTCTGAAACATATTTATCATCTAAATCTCAAACTCTTTTTTCATTATTGGTTTTCCCCGCTTCTTCATCGAATCGATATGCCTCACACGGATGAGATCAAGCTCTACGCTGAACCATCGCTTTTTGGCGGGTCTCGGGACGCTTTTCTCCAGGATGAGGACTCACTCACGGTGGCCGAACTTATACCACGTATTCTTGTTGAGAGAAAGTCGTTTCTCAACATTTCCGAGGCACTGATTGCCGCAGAAATCGAGCAGAAACTGCTGGACATGGCAATTGACGAATCGCCAGGCAACAGGCTGGCTGGAACGCTGGGAAAATCGTCTTATTCTCCAGCTGATGCCGGTAGCAACGTCCTGGGCGACCGAGAAGACGAGGAGTCTGCGCTTGAGCGGTTTCAAAAACAGAAAAACGAGCTTTTGGCACATCTAGGCTCTGCCTTGAATGAGACCTCGCTTTCGCTAGACTTCGTGTCGCTTCTCATGTCTGCGGTTAAACCCAACATCACGAAACTGACAATCTCACCGCATCTTTCCCAGAACGCGCCTTTGGGCTCGCTTAGCGCCGACCGTTTGAACAGGAACTCCGAAAACAATCCTACAAAAGACCCCAAAGCTATCAGAGCCACGGAAAAGATCGGGTTGGGCTGGAAATACCAGTCGCTCCAAAGCGTCACCGGGCTTTTTCAGGCCGCAGCAAATCAAATACGAGGCCAGGTGACAGTCGAGCAGAACTACTGGCAGCAAATCAGGAAAATCTTGGCCCACGATGAAGTGCTATATAAGTTGCGAGACCCGGCAGACAACTCGCGTGCAATTGGCGTTCGGTACGGCTACGGAGACTCCGGGTCGACCTTTCACGACAAGGGACACGCAGTCTTGAGAAAAGACCCGGAATCGGGAGATATCAGGTTCTGTCCAGTCTCCACGTCAAGTTCAGGCCGAGTTGAAGAGTCTCGCCCTCGCCACAAATACACACGCGTGCGGATCTTGAGCAAGATCGACGACGACTACATGTTGACGGGCCAGCTGAGGCTCCGAAAGGAGGAGTTCGAGGCGTTTGCTGCAGACCCATTGCTTTCGGATTTAGAGAAAGCCAGGTTCTTCTTGTTCGAAGACGACTTGTTCTACCACTTGATTCGCGAGGCCAAGAACTTGATCAGCTACAACATCTCGATCATTGCCGACAAAATCATCGTGGATGCAGTTGACCACATGATAGAGTTTGAGCTGGTGCCCTATGACGAAAACAACGACGACGAGGAACTCTCCAACATGTACCAAAGTACCAGCGCAGAGCTGTGCAAGGATAACGAGCGCGCACAGCATATGCTCCGGTTCTTAAAGATTATGCTCTGCTGCTACTTCCAGTACCGGTTGAAGTTGAAGCAAAAGATGCCTACTCTGTTTACCAAATGGAAACAGGCCAATTCGCATCCGCTTTTGCTCCGGCCACTCCTCGGCCACACGCGCCACCAGCTGAACTTCGCCCACGTGAAGGCACTTCTCCAGAGGCTCTGTCAGGACCTAGACCCGGCTTGTGTATCGTGCAGTGTGTCGGAAAACATGTACGTCAGTCTAGATATGGAAAAAGTGACGAATCCGTTCCAAAAAGCCATTCAGAGACCGGTCTCCCGAGCGAATTTGGTGCTCGAACGCGTCGCCACTCAGGCCCATTTGAAAGCCGAGGTCGAGGTGACCACTACAGAGATCTTCGTGGACTTGATGGTGAATTTATCGGTTTCTAAATACAAGAGTAAGGAGGATCTCGAGGCAAACCTGGACGGCAGCAACGTGCTCCTGCTCCAGTTCACAGACCTCATGGACTTGGGCGAAAGCTTGGAGTGGACCTTGCAGAACTTTCTCGAGGAGGATGAATCATGAGGGGGCTTTCTGCTCAAGGGGCTTTCCATCTCAGGGGGCTTCTAATGTCTCTGATGTCAGGGGGCTTTTCATAATTGCAGCTTTTCAACTCGAATGTGGTCATTTCTGTTGCCCCTTTCACTGGCTGCCTCAAAAGGCCAATCAGTGGTCCTCGACAATTGGAACCACCTGGGAGTCTGCCATTTCACGCAACTCCTCCCCGTGGGTTTCGAGGTACTCTTTGGCACGATAGTACTTCTCGTCACGCAAGTTGTTGTAGACCAAGAAGTTCAACCAAATCTCCAAAAACAGGTATGAAAACACCAAGTTGTTGGCGATCAAGCCGAAGTCGCTGAGCAAGCAGAACGAGCCAAGGATGAAGAAAAACAATAATCGTGTGGGGATTAACGTCTCAAAGTAGGTCACGTTATCCGCAAGCACAGGGATCAAGTCGCCTACAATCAGCAGCGCAATGAACACAGACAAGATCCCAAATAGAGGGTTGCTGGGCGTCGCCTGCACTATGGGCAAGTTCATTGCCTGGCCCAAAAGCAACGTGATGTTGGCATTTACGAGCTTTGCAGGGTTTTTGAGCAAGAGAAAACAGACGTACGTGAGTCCAGCGAGACGCAAGTAGAGTACAGTTTTGGCGGTGAGAAACTGCATGTTTGGTAAGACCTAGGTCAGTGTAAACGGGTAGTGTTGACCTGGATAGTTGAGGATTCAGTGAGACTCAAACTGAAATATGGCTAGCTTGACAAATCAGATTTTGGCGAATTTCGACAAGTAAAGGCTGGGTAAAGATTTGATGAATCGGACCTTGATGGACTAAAATTGGGCCTGAATATCAGTATCGTTTGTCAGAAGTGGAGGGCGCGCACGGGATTAGGCAGAGATGTTCGAGACGCGCACGGCATCGCACTGCGTCGTAGATACAGCGTCGAAGTGCACTGTCCTACGCTCCTACGCTCCTACGCTACTACGCCATTTGCGACACTCTGCCTCATTCACGCGGTGGGCACGCTGGACATTTGAAGTCCTACTCGGCTGTGATAGGTAGAAATTTCGGAACTGTTCAAAGCCAGAACTTCGATTTAAGAATTTCTTTCTAATATCCTCATTTTCAGTTCCGTGAATCTGTCAAATGAATTGATTGGAAAAAGATGCTACTTAACTAATCGAGGATCGTTATTTCCAGGACCTTGCTCGCAAAACTGACATGGCGAACTTCATACATGCCATTCAAATGGTGGGTTCAGGAGGTCATCTTAGCATTGCTTGCTCTTTACAGTATACGCCGGCAGTGAGCATCTATAAATCTTCTTAGATTGAGCTGCCGAAGCCCACGGGGACCTCAGAACTTTTCGGCATTAATGCTAAAAGCTTGTAAATTCCACCCATCTGATCTTTGTTAGTCAACCTCGAGTACGAGTTATAGAGTAGCTCTTTATTTTCATTCAGGTTCAAAGATTTGATGAGCTGATCGAATCTGTGACCAGCGCCCGTTGTATGAAGCAAATCGCCCTACTCAGCTGGGCCATACGCTTCAATAAGCGCCTGTGCCAATTGCTTTAGATTTCCAAAATCAACAACAATCGATAACTCAACATCTCCAAGGCGATACAAGGGCGACACTAACTTTCGTTTGTAGATGCCTCGCAAAGCATTCAGGGGAACTTCCTCGGCAGGGCTTTAATCGATGAAGAGAGCTGCCCCTTGCCCTCCTTCTTCACCAAAGCCTTCTCCAGAAACCAAGAGATCCGATGAGCAGGAGGGGAACTTGGCTCAACTCTTCAACTTCACTGATGCTGCCAACGAGGGCGATATGAGTTACTATGTTCACTTCTACAAGAACGCTGACAAGGCCGAGGATGAAGCTTGGTGGAATAATCAGACTGTCAACTGTGAATTTGCTCCTCCGTTCCCAGCTTCTAGGGTCCACGAAATTGTTCACTCTAATATTCAACAAGCAAGCACCTGATGGATTTCCAAAACTGACCGCTTTCCGGTAGTTTCAGCTCCCAATATTTTCAGCTTCCAATATTTTCAGCTTCCAAAATTTTCAGCTTCCAACATTTTCAGCTCCCAATATTTCCAGTTTCCACTATTGTGTAATCAATTGTAGAGTGCTCTTTTCTTTGTTGAACAAAGAATATTTTTTACCAATAAACTTTTTTTGAAAGGCCACACAGCTAAAACTGATCAATAGATACGTAAAAATCTGTGTTTCTTGAAAACCTTAAAATGCCCGCTAACACCCGTTTGTAAACGTTAAAGACAGAGTATTAACATCCATAATGTATGCCGAGCCATAGATATTAGAAAAGAAAAACGAAAACAGTTCATTCTTGCTTGATCCAGATTCTACCATTCAAACCCCACTCAAACACCCAATTTTCATCCTCTCACTTCTCACTACATCAAGAGTTCATTTTTTCTTGCGCACGGTTGCAACCGTTTTTGCAGTCGAGTCTAGGTCGCGAAAAATATACCTAGGCTCCACAAGCCAGGGGGAAACGAAGTAGACTTTTCTTCCTGGTTGACAGACCTTTTATGAAATCACCACCAATTGTGTACTCTTTTTACTTCTTTATGACCATCCAAACCCCTGGCGAGATGTCCAATTCCCATTATTTCAAACAGGGTCCACTCCACGTGATCCACCTCATTCTCCTCCTCTCTATTATGCCTTCTTACCATGCCTTGAATCGATCATATGAACTCATATTGAGTGAAAGGTACCTAGCCCAGGACGGTAACTACAAGCCGGTAAAGACTATAAACGGCCACTCGCCTGGCCCTACACTTGAGGCAGACGAGAACGACTGGATTAGTGTGAAAGTCCTCAATAATCTCCAAGTACCTGCCGCAATCCATTTCCATGGTATTCTTCAAAAAGGCACCCCTTGGCTGGACGGGGTTCCGGGGCTTACACAACATCCAATTGCCGCTGGAGATTCATACACTTACTTATTTCAGGCTAGGGGCCAGTATGGCGCATTCTGGTACCATTCGCACTTCAGAGGATACCTGTCAGACGGGCTATATGGACTCATCTATATAAGGCCCGGGCCCCACCGCCAACGACCATACTCCTTGGTTGCAAATACATCCGAAGATCTTGCGTTGATGTATGAGCTTGAAAAAACGCCCTCTTCTTTAATAGCAGATGACAATTTTCACTACCTGACCGACACTTTGTTTCTTCGCATGTTCCAGCATGGAATCGATCCTCTATGTATTCGAAGCGTGCTTATTAATGGCAAGGGAAGAGTTTATTGTCATCGAGGCAAAGAGTTCCGGCGGCTTGCTTCAAAAAACCCTTTTCTTATGCTGATACCAGAATTTGATTCACTAGGGTGTGTGAGAGACCCGTCTCTTCGCACCTTCAAAGGAAATTCTATAGATCACGAGGCACTCAGAGCACCTGGGTACTCAGAGCCATGTGAGGTGACACGGTCTGAAGTATACACACTTCTTACTAATGGGAACAGATGGCAGTATATCAATGTTTTGAACGCGGGTGGCCAGAACACAAAGGCGTTTTCTGTGGACGACCATCCATTCTATCTCGTGGCTGTCGACGGGCTCTTTGTGCAACCTGAAATGTACCATTCAATCTTGATTCCGGTTGGTTCAAGATGCACTATTTTGATGGAGACTGACCCGCTGGCACACGTGGATGTGACCCGTCCATTTCACATCCGCTTTGCTGTCTCACATACCCCACAATACATTGAAGGATTGGCCTTTCTCCGTTACGGCCATGAGCAGGAGACAAGAATAGAGGAATCAAAAAAAGACGCTTTCAAAGCTAAACTTCTGCATATTTTGAATGTTCCGGTTCTGGGTGTTCTGGTTCTGCGTCTTCTAGAGCCGGATATGATAAACACTCTGGACTATCAAAACGGAGAACGCTACCAGGATCTAGATGGCCGCCTCCTCTCAGCCTCAGACAAGTTTTGCTGGACACATGAAACAGTGCCTTTTGTAAGTTCTGCTTTGATTTCTCCAAACACTCCAGCAGATATCACATACAAGTTCTTTCTTCACATGTTTGATACAGTACAATTCACGATGTTTGCGAATCGGGCACAGCTTCAACCTGACTTTGAAGCATCCGAGCCTCTACTAAATAAATGGTACGATAAAAAATTACAGCAGACCGAAGAAAGCACACAATCTGCCGTTTTATATCCGGCCGTTTCACTCGGTCAAACGGTGGACTTGATTATCAACAACAACAAACACATCAACCATCCGGTCCATCTTCACGGGCACTACATGCAACTCTTAAGCTACAGCACACACGAAAATTTTCCCTTTGACTCCCTCAATGACGCTATCAAGGCAAACTGCTCTACTCTCAAATTGCAAAATCCACCTTTATTGGATGTGGTGTTGATTCCAGTAGGAGGCCATGCAGTGCTACGATTTGTTGCCGACAACCCAGGGATATGGCTCTTTCACTGCCATAATGTTGGCCACCTCATGGGCGGGATGGGTGCTGTCTTGTTTGAGGCTCTCGAAAATATCCCGTCTCAGTGAAAAAAGGGATTATACAAAGGGAACTATATATGCGAAAACCCTCGTTGTTGAAAGGAGAAGTGAAGCGGTTTAGTCCGATCATGACAAGTAACTTAGACCCGAGCTGCGCTTCAATCAAGATACTGCAACTAATTCCAAATGATTCTTCCAGATTAAAGACTGCTTTTGCTCAAGAGATCAAGAGTACTGAATGTCAAGCGACCCATTGAAAATAAATTAAGATTGACAGTTATTTGCACCGCGCGTCCACGTTAGCGCATATACTCTTAAACAGCCTCAAAATGAATTTGAGTGTCTTTTTTACTATGCTCTCTTCAGATCAGTGAAGGTCCCAAAAGATCAATGTCTCTTTCTCGAGAGAACTTCTGAGCGCACGAAAATACAGAGCCACCTATTCAGTTCTACTGAAGTCTCATTACTCGAACTACAAAATGGCCGACTCTCCAGGTTCCGTATTCGTCACTGGAGCAAACGGCTTCATTGCCCAACATATCATTAAACTTTTGCTTGCTAAAGAATACAGGGTAGTTGGAACTATCAGAAGTTTGGAAAAGGGTGAAAAACTCAAAGCTCTTCTCCACTCGGACAATTTTCAGTATGAAGTGGTGCCTGATATTGGACGGCCTGGCGCATTTGACAAAGCCTTGAAAAGTCATCCAGAAGTTGATTACTTCTTTCATACCGCGTCTCCCTTCCACTACAAGCCAAAGGATATCGAGTGTGATATTCTTTTTCCAGCCGTCAACGGTACAAGAAATGCTTTGAAGGCAATCAAGGAGAACGGGCATCAGATCAAGAATGTGGTTGTGACTTCTTCCTACGTTGCCATGTGGGATGTTGCTCAATTCTACAATAAAGATCATCAGGAGTCTGAAAAGCTGTGGAGTCCGATTTGTTGGGAAGATGCAAAAACGGACGCCCATCAGGGATACTATGGGTCAAAGAAATTTGCCGAGGAGGCTGCGTGGGAATTCATGAACGAGGAAAATCCAAAGTTTGTCATCAATTTTGTCAACCCGGTCTTAGTCTTCGGACCTCAAGCATTCGACTCTGAGGTCAGAAAAGAGCTCAATACTTCGGCGGAGATGATCAATAGCTTATTGAAATTGACGCCCGAGTCGGAAGTGCCGCAAATGGCTAGTGTCTTTGTCGATGTCAGGGATGTTGCTCAAGCACATATTGCCGCCATAGAAAACAACATGTCCAATGAACGGTTGCTACTCTATTCCTCAAAATTTTCTAACCAGGGTATATTGGATATTATTAACAAGAACTTCGGGTTTTTGAAAGATCAGGTGCCATACGGAAATCCCGGATCTGGACATGTTAGGGAGTCCACAATTTGTCAGATCCATAATGAGCGGACAAAGTCTTTGCTTGGATTTGAGTTAATGAGTTTGGAAACGTCAGTTGTGGATGCAGTTGCTCAGATTGTGAGAACAGGCCAACTCAATTGAGAGTTTTGAATTCAAGCGTTTTCCGAAGAACTGGTGCGGTGAAGGATTTGCTGCGGAGTTTTTCTCAAAATCAATCAAGAGTTAATATATTTTGTTGGCTGGGACGAGGAAGACATATAGTTGTAGCGATAAAGCTGCTGCATTTGTATTTCATTGGACTTTTCAGCTTTCGCACGTGTTTCGACTGTTTGAGATTAAGTCCAAGTATCTGCTAAGGATTTAAAAGAGAAGATGTGACAAAATGAAACAGCAAAAAGTTAGAACCAAGGGTTCTGATTGGGAACAAGCGTAAACGTACTGTTGTGAGTGGTACCGCTAGAAATGTTCACATGATAGGCAACTAGTATCATGTATGGTATAATTTTGGCTTTTGCTGAACATACCAATTAGTTTCTGTTGCAGCAAAATCTTGTGAAATTTCAACAGCACGGATTTAAGCAAGTTCACAGAATGTTTCGAAAGCAGTGGGGAAAGAAATAACAGAATGTTTTGAAAGCAGTGGGGAAAGAAATAACTAAACGCAGCAGAAAAATTGAGACCGGTAGTTTATCAATCAGCTCTGAGCTCTCAAGCTATGTTTGCAGCAATTTCGGAACATTGTAGGAACATTATAGGAACATTATAGGAACATTATAGGAACATTATAGGAACATTATAGGAACATTATAGGAACATTATAGGAACATTATAGGAACATTATAGGAACAATTTAGGAACAATATAGGAACAATATAGGAACAATAAAGGAACAACACAGGAAGTGAAGAGGATTCAAAAAAAAAAAACTATTTGTGAAGACCGAATCATTGATTCATCGTTTGACATTTCGTCTATGTTATGCTATTGAGGTAACGTACCTC
The DNA here is from genome assembly GCA_030578735.1 of Metschnikowia noctiluminum. NCBI lineage: Eukaryota > Fungi > Ascomycota > Pichiomycetes > Serinales > Metschnikowiaceae > Metschnikowia > Metschnikowia noctiluminum. Next base: position 37,146 of record JAKTYO010000032.1, on the reverse strand, counting down.
CTCATGTTTCTTATTATCTAGGCACTCAGGTTTCAAGCTTAGTTGCCAGAAGAGCTCTAATACTGATATCCGAGGTACGGGGCCGACAAGCTGGCTATGCGACCAAATCGTTGAAACATTTCCACAAGCCGTTTCTTCAAAGTAAAGAGATAGGACAACAAAAAATCGTATTACCAGTCTCACAAATTGCTTGGGGACTTTCAGAGAAGTTGTTTAATACTTTCCGCTTACTTACGGAGATACCAAATATGGGTCTGAAACACGAGTTTTTAGTGAACCGTGTGGTCCAGAACCTGCCATAGAAGCGCATTCATTCTTTTCAACTTCACGCGAAGCGTATTTCGAGATATTTAATTTTTGTTCACCCATAAATGAACATTTCTCTACACGTGACCTACCACATGGCTTTTTCCTGAAGTGCCTAGTGGGTAGAGTGCGTGAGTGAGTGAGTGACTTGATTCAACACCCATGGCTTCCATTAATAAAAAAGCATTGAACAAATCTTTGAGAAATATATTGAGTTTTGTTGCAGAAAAAGCAGAGAATGAGGTGCAAAAAGGGGTGTAATTTACAAGACAAGCAAAGGTCTACCATTCCTTTTTCACGAGAGAAGCAAAAGGAAAGGGATAATGCTGTTTTATATTCATGGATTTCGAAAAATCGCAAAAGAAGAAAAAAGAAAAAAAAAGAAAAATGTGCTACTTAGCTTTCAATGACATTCCTCGGCAATAGTGATTTGTTTGGTATCCACCAGTCAAGATAAGAGAACCCTTCGCTCTTTAATTTGTTAACTGTATCCACCATTTGTCTTTCGCACCTTCAAGTTCGAGACCCTACCAGGTCCCAGGAGTGCATCCAAGGCGTGGCCCTGGGGTGCGAGCCACGTCAACTCAACACCTCAAAGGCCTTCGAATACAACCTCTCAGTCCATATAAACCTTCACATACACAGACATTGCCTAACTCAGACATGAAATTCTCGCTGTCATTGGCCATCCTGGCTGTTTCTCTCATCACATCCGCCGCTGCGTATGCCGTCACCGGCGGCTCGGTGGCAATCAACAAAGAGACAGTCTTCCAGGTTGACCCGAACTCCAAGGACTCGCAAAGGGTCACTTTGGACGCCGCCACAGACGTCGTGTCGCTTGCTGTATCCTTGAAAGCTAGCCGCCAGCCCCACCAGTTGATGTATTTGCTCTCGGATAATAACGGCTTGGACCATGCGGAGTTTGCCGAGTACCTGGAAGGCCTAGCCCTGGCCGACGTCTCTGTGAATAAACTCCCCTCTGCATTGAAGAAAAGCGAGCGGATATTTGTGTCGCTCATTGCCGCGGATGCTCAAGAAGACGAGGCCAATGTAAATTTCCCTGTGGTGGAGTTTCTCCCGAGCCAACTCCTCAAGGACTCGGTGTCTTCCAAAAGCCCAGAACGGTTAGGTGCCAAGCCGGAGATCCACCATATATTCCGCTCTGACCCTGCCACAATCAACGGAGCTGTGCCTGTTGTGTTCAGCGGTCTTGCAGTGGCGTTGTTTGTGGTTTTACTTGGCGCCTGGGCAACTTTCTTGAAGGGTGACTTGTTTGGGTCTACGCAAGGATCCACCATGAAGGCTGCTTTGTTGTCCACGCTTGCGTTTTTCGAGTTCACGTTTTTCAAGTACTATTTGGGTGCGTCTATCTTCACTACGGTGTTTCAGTCTTTGCTTTTAGCAGGGCCGTTTTTGTTTTTCGGGTCAAGAGCATTGTCGTCTTTGGCCAGACTGCGTGCGGAGAAGGCATAGAGAGGCGTAAAAGAGTAGTTCATATTGGTGTTATGCATGGAATTTAAATCTAAAAGAGAAATTCGAAGAAAGGCGGAAATGAGTAGAAAAAAACAAGAAAGGGGAAAAAGAAGCAACAGAAAGGAGAATGCAAAGCTGAGGAGTGATAGAAGAGTTTGAGAAGAAAGGTTCAACCGATTGGTAGCTATGCAAATTTGTCGAGAATGCTTGCAAAAGTAAATTACTGTAGTCTGTTCGTGAACACAACAACTGAGTTGCTTTCAACAAAGGCCTTTTAGTTATTCTTTTTGCTTACAAATTTAATATCTTCAATTAGGTGCGCTAGGCATATCTGTAAAGATGGCTTGTGATTTACGAGTTTTCAATATTTCACTCAGTAGGAGGGGAAGGTACAAAACAATTCAAACATTTTTATTTGTCTGGAAGTGTTTTCTGTGAAGCCTCAACTTCTTGGGCGTCAAGCCGGAGAGTATGGGAGCTGTAATACATTGCGGCTTGGAACGGATTCTTGCCCACTTGAAACCATGAGCAGAATAGATAAAACCGGTCCCACTCGCTCTCGAACAATATACGGGTTTGACAAGTATTCCGCGACATTCTCCCGCTAGCAAACAAAGCGGTATTCGAGGTTCTTGCGGAGGTGACACAAGTGCGTTTGTTTCTGTTACCTATGGGAAAATATGTCCGTCCCAAACCTGATGCCCCCAGAAACCGACAAAACGTCAATTTCCGAGATTCTCCGCTATCTCGAAAGACAGTATACAGATTCAGTGTGCCCCATATTTCACTCCCTCTGTAACCTCTTCGAGCCCAAGAGACACGATCAGCATATTATGAGAATAGCTAGGAGTTCGGAACTTTGCCCAGACGAAACTCACACACCATCCCGTAAGTGAAGAAAAATACAGAGTTGAACAAACATTCGAAAATATGACAGAAAGCCACCACTGTGATTTTTCAAAACAGTTTCAAATCCGCGATGTCAATTCCAAACTTCAACAATGTGCGCACCACGGGCTGACCCGTCGTCTACTTCTGCTCCTCTTCAATAAAGGTGTTTTCGAGCCAGCGAAAGTTATAAAAAGAGAAATCCCCATTCTCGTCCCAGAGCCCCTTGTCCATCGAATTGGCGGCCACCACCTTTCCTTTAATAAGGCCCATGGGAAGCCAGGAGTACGAGCGCAGATCCAAAGAATGACTGAGATTATCACCCGTGACCCACACATGGCCTTGCGGAACCTCAACAAATTTGTTAAACCCGTCGTTTTGTATGGCCGTGTTGGGGAGGTTTGTCAAGAGCGAGGAGCTCGACGGATCCACTAATATTAGATCACCCGGCATGCCCGTGATTCTTTTACAGATCCGGTGGTCCGGGTCCAGCGGCTTCGAGGCCACAACAATGTCGCCCATTTCGAGTCCCCGGCCCAAACGGTACGTTTTGAACGCGTGGACAAAGTCTCGTTTAGCTTGTAGGGTCGTGAGCATCAGCTCGCCTCTCGTTTCTGTAAACTCGTAGAAATACTCGTTTATAAAGTGAGCGGCACACCCCGCACGCAAGGCCCAGGAGAAGATCCCTAGCATGGATTTGGCACCCTCCTTCATTGAGCTGGTGTATGAACCGTTTTCCTTTTTTGTGGCGATGAATACTGAATGTCTTAGAGTCTCGCTAGAATAAGGTATACGAAGGCCCAGAGGTCAGATGCTGAAATTTAAAGAGCGGCTGGAGGACAATTGTAGAAGGCGAAAGTAAGATGCTGACTATGGAATAGATTTTGTTGCTGCAATTTTGTTTTGCGGAAGACCCTTTGGACTCTTGTAGATCTTCAATTCCAAAAAGTATTCAGCTTCAGCTAAAGAATTTCCACGGCGCTTGCATATAGGGTTGCAAGGGCGAAACTCCATACCTTTTTTCGAAATGAAATGAACCAAAAGCCTACTGATACAAATACAATGTGGAGAAAATGAAGATTTCGAATCTTAAGTATCAAACTCAACCTGCGCTACAGTTTTTATCGATAAAAGGTGCCAGGCATTAGTACATAGCCACACTACAATAACATCAAACCGGATCCTTTCCAATCTCTTTATAATCAGTAAATTTCTGTGCTAATGTACATATCCGCCTAATAGACAAAACCCAAGATCTTCCCCGAGACGTGCTTTCTTCTGGCCTCCTCGTGGTCCATGATACCTGCAGACGTGGTCAAGATGACGTAACCAAATTGTCTGGCAGGCAACAAGTTGTCGGTCCATCTCTCAATGTCACCGATTTTCACGTTGAATCTGGGAGAAATGACTCCGCACTTATTCAATCTGCCAGTCAATTGGACAACGATCTTACCAGATCTGTGGTCATCGACGTATTCGAACTCGCCAATGTATCCTATGAAGTTAGTACGATGCCCGCTGATGACTGTGCTTGTGACAAGCCAAAGAATGACTTGGCGCTAAAAATTGTAAAGTCTTGATTTGTTTCTTTTTTCTGGTTTTCCGCGTCTTGCTGCTTCTTCTATTGCTAAATCCCGAGATACCGACCCGCTGGCAAAATGTCGAGGGAAAGAAAACGGTTGGAGTGACAGACGACCTGAAACCGTGTAAGAAGCATTCCCTCTTCGATCTCCCGAAAAATTAAAAGACAGAAAGGGACTGAACACCGATCATTCCATCCAGTTATCATTTCGGGGTGGTGAGTTTGAAAAGAGAGTAAGGAAGCATGTGGATCCTCTCAGAAAATAGCAAAGAGCGTATGCAGAATGACGGCAAATCAAAAAGTACACAAACAACATAATTCACCACATAACTCATAGCACAGACAAAACTTTATGGTGGTGCAATGAATAAGATTGTAGATTCAACTTGTGTACCTTGCTCTAGCACCAAAAATTAAAACATACCATGCTTTTGCATGACTTGCAAAAATTTGACAATGACCTTCGACGATGGTCTGATCAAGACTTGTCTCTTGCCAGTTTTCTCAGCGTTGTTGATGGAGTTCAAGGCGTCGGCCAAAACAGATGTTCTCGTCATATCTAAAAAGGAGAAGTTAGTAAAAAAAGGCACAATCACACAAAACATCAGAGCAGCATGAGTGTCCCTTGCGGGATTCATGAAGCGGAGGCAGAATGTTTCAAGATCCTTTGTTCAGATTTTGATTTCATCAAAATTCAAACGGGATGAGAAAGACACGAGTGCCTGAATTATATAGTGCGAGGTGTCCGAGTGTCTCTTAAACGGAATCTCAAAGTGAATGGCAGTCGTCAGACTTGCCAGACTCCATGATATTTCTTTTGACCATTTTTAGGTTCCAAGAAAAAGACGCTTGGATTCTCACACTACTGTTTTGCTGATTGGCACGTGATTGCAGGAGTTCACTGATACTGGTCTGGGTTCATTTCAGGGTTGGGGACATACTATGTATGGTTTATGTGAAAGAAAGAAATGTGGTTGAAGTCTGAATAGGAAGAGGTGAAAAAACTTCGCGCGAAAAGTGCTCTCTTGCGTATCTGCAGGACCGCGACATTCTGAGTCCAAGACACAGTGCAAGATGCACAATGCGGAAAACGCGTTGCATCCGTACCTCAGGCCAAGTTTGAGATCGGCACTAGGCAAGACCATTCTCTAAAAGACCTCTTGGTGCTAGAATTTTGGCTTACTAAGGTAGGCTATTAGAATGCTGGTTCCCGCGTATAGAAATGTGGCTGTACTGAATTTTAGATCCATAACTTTCAGAAAGGCCCGTCATTTCTCCTCGTTTCTGCGGACCTACAAGAAGAGCTCACCTAGTGATGCGCATAATGACCCAAATGAATCAAATAAGACTGAAGATCAGAATAAGTCACGCGAGGTCACACCCAAAAATACGGGATTTAGACAGAATGGTATATTCAAAGTAAGCTCCTCGGCCTCAAGATCGGCCCCTGCAAGTATGGACCCAGGAATTGCCAAATTGATGAAGAAAGATGTGAAGCCATATATTCCCAAGTTGAAGCACCAACGTCTCACTTATGAGTACCCTGGATTGCCAAATGAGGACGATTTCACAAAGCATACACACAAGATAAAGAAACCCAAGAAGATCAGCCGCTGGTCGCTGGTTTTCCCCAAATTGGCGGTGTTTGGAGCTGTCATATGGGGTGCTTATGTTATCAAAGTATGGGTTTACCCTTCCGATGACGATTCAGAGAGCACAGAACTTTTGGACCCCTCTGTATTTCACACGTTTATTGTCACGCATAAGCAGAAGATAGACAACGATCATTTCCTCGTGGAAGTCCGCCCGAAATACAACAACTGGCAGTATAGTTACTACGCCCACTACGATAGCAAATCGATCTGGAACGGCGACAAGATGTGGTCAGTAGAAGTGAAGCAGCCGGACATTATGGTGGTCCGTTCGTACACGCCGCTCCCGCTCTACTTCATGAAGTCTGAGGTGACTCGTGCGGGCAAAAAAGAGCCCCTTTTGCGTGTCATTGATAACGACTGTGAGGACCACGATAAGGGTGGAGTGATGACCTTTTACATCAAGCGGTACCCGAATGGCGAGGTCTCCCGGTATATCACGGACAAAGAGGTCGGCGACGAGCTTGAAATCCGGGGTCCACATGTGGAATATAAGTTCCCACACCACCCACTCAACGCGCTTCATGAGCGACCCATTTTCAGAGACCTTCCCTCGAAAGTAGAGGCGGAAACACTCGTGGAAAGCATTAAGAAGGAGAACGGGGTCCCGGATTACGACACGCTCGACTTTTATGGTGCGGGGACAGGCATTGCACCGATACTCCAGGTGCTTTTTTCCCGTAATCCGTACCGAGGATATGTCAATGTGCATTACTCGGCCAAGAGCGGGACTGAGCTAACGCCCATCCAGAGATTTTTGTTTTTCTTGGAGAAGTTGGACCGGATCAAATTGATACGCCACTTTGATACACTGCCGCTGCTGAAACTCGGCCTTAGAGACATTCCAAAACCACAACCACGCAACTATGTAAGTGAATTGCGGAAAGAGCTCGAACAAAAACGGCCACATGATCCAGAGACAGAGGAAGATAAACTCAAAATGAGATTGGCCATCTTGGACGGTGCTCCAGAAGCAAAGGCAAAAGCCCCAGCAAAGAATTCATATCCTGTTGAAAGAGGTCCGTGGTATGAGAATGCTTTACAGCAGGCACGAGCCACGAGTCTCCAAAAAAAGAAAGATGCGGCCCTAGCTCTTGTGTGTGGTCCCGACGGCTTTGTGGCTCATGTGGCCGGCGGCAAGGATTTGGAAACTGGAGACCAAGGCCCTGTCTTGGGACTTTTGGGTGCAAAAGGCTGGGACGAAAAGAACGTGTCCAAATTGTAGCGCACTCGTATATAGAACCAAGGTATGGGCAGAGGAGGGGGAGTTGGAGCGAAGGGACTCTTTGTAGTGACCAAGCTCGCTTATATAATTATTCACTCCTTGCTTGACTCAGAATCACTGTAATGTCAAATTTGGAAGGCCAAGTTCGGACACATTTATGGCACGTGTGTAAGTGCTAATATTACATTCGATGGGTAAGAGAATGATGATCTGAAGGCCGACATAAATGCGGCAGAAGCTTACATATTGTCAAATATTTCTTTTTTAAAAAAAAGGAAAGGACTGAAAATAGTATTTGACGCCGTCTATGTGAAAGTTTAATTGTTATCTCATAACTGCTGATTTATGAGTGAAAAGGATACTACAGAAGTCTAAGGTAGACGCGCATTCCATTAAAATTGAGCTGCGAAGGTACGAAACTCTGAGGCGGAACCAAACTTTTTTTTAACTGATTCTTAACTTTTTCTTCATTTGTGTTACTGACCTGAGACAATACTTGTAAGAATGCAATGCGAAACAACTCAAGAAAGTCAAGGAGATGATATGAGTACAAGGTGAGTATCTATCTTACCCTATTGTGGAGCTGATGAGTAGAAGGATTATACAGGGTACATCGCTGCGATAATGCACAAATCCAGCAATGCTTCGATAGAAATAGTAGTATCGAACTGAACAAATTAAAAAGAATTAGTTTGACTGTTCGACAGTGACCTGATCGATTAACACCCCCGATTTCTTTAGGGACATGAGACATCAATTATTAGCGTTCGGCATGTTCTCGAAAAGAGTTTCATTCATCGTTTTCCACGTCGTGTGGTCGCTTTTGCAAAGGCTTGCCTCCTTTTTGAATCAAGCATAGACGCAAGAAGTAGAAAAAAAAAGCCTTGCAAGTTCTATTTGGTTTATTGTGTGTACTTATCGAACTCTGCTTCTGTTACGGTTTCCGCGGCTGTCCTCGCCTCAACTAAATTGACATTTTAAAAAAAAAGCTTTTCAATTTTCTCCCTTTTTAAACATAGAAAGTTAAGCTTATACGTGTGACGAGACATTTTTTCAAGAATATTTTAAAAGAGCCTTCCCCATCCTTTATTAATTCGTACCTTATCCCGGATTATATCACCTTGGAATAGAATCATGCGGTTACAGGGCCGCGTCGCGCACTCTAGATCTGACATCGCAGAAAACCTCGTCTCTTCTTTATTCATTTGTATATCAGTCTAGATTGTGCCATGGACTCAGACTCAACGCGGCAGTTGTCTCTGGAGGTGTTCCAAGCAGTGAAGCCATACTGCCAGAAAGTCTCTGAACTCGCTCAGACGCCAAATGTGGCAAATATCGATGACTTGGTGTATGCGCTCCGGCAGGTTCTGATCAGTCTATCTTCGCATGTGGAGAAATATGTAAACTCCCCAAATGGCCTGGATTTCCCGCCTTACATCATCTCAACTAAGCTAGCCGACTATATTTTCTTTCCTCTCTCGAACCTACTCAAGATCCCGCTGCTCCCAGACCCGGTGGTGCAATATATACTTGAGATCTTGGCGTTTCTCACTCAGAATTCATGGCGCCATGATATCGACAGCAAAATGCTCGACCAGCTTCTTGCGCTTTGCGTTTTTCTTTCAGGTGGAACGTCCGCAAGTCAAACACGCGATCTAGCATTTCCAGAAAAGAATCCGGCGTTCGTGGCAGCAGTCGCATCCTGCTTGGTGGCGCTTCTTCAATGCGTGCCTCGAGACTACTATACGCCGTCTGAAAGCTTACAAAAACGGCTCTCCCTCTTGGGAGACGCGACTACCGTGCTTCTTCAAGTTCTTGAGGTGTCAGGCTCGGGCTCTGAGCCCATCAACATCTCCATATTGCATTGCTTGGCTGGTCTTTATTCTACCAGAGTCACTGCCGAGCAGACCTCGTTCGTGTTCCCTGGAATCGTGTCCAAAGTAATCAACTACCATACCAAAGCAAAGAACATGCCGTCGGAATGCCTACTTGCGGTATTGGAGCTTCTAGGTGCGCTCATAGTGAGAGTGTTTTCTGATAGGTCTCTTGAGGTTTCCATCACAGAAGAAGCCAAAAATTTTGACGATATACTGGCGCTTTCAGACCTTCTCGGGCGCCCGGAGAACACGCCTAAACTAGACCATGTGCCATTTAAACTCTACTTAGCAAATACAGAAGGGAAACATAGAACCCAGGCTTGGTTAGAGGCCACCTCCAAACAGCTCAAGATCTCGCTTATGATATTCATGAAGAACTTCATACTCGACCCCAGATCGCAAGCGCGGCTATCGTCCAACTCAAAGTTGGCCAACGGCCTTTATGAGTTCATGACACAAATAGTGCGCAACTGCTTCAAAGCCCTTTTTCGAGAGGTGATTCCAGGTTTTTTGGATATATCTTCTGCTCTTTTTCACATTTTGAGCATTGGAAAGCTTGAGTCAGTACAGCATGCCATTTTTATCAGGATAAGCGATATTTTCCTGACACTTAGTCGGTCTGATATGAAATTGTTCTACGAGCTAATCCGGGCGAAAATTTACAACCTTGCGCTGACGCAATTGCCTCAGATCCTTTCGTCTACCAACGAGGAAAAAATCTGCCTCTGCGTGGCGGCATTAAAAGTACACATGCACGTGTTTGTGGCCTTCCAAACCATTCTACTCGAAAACCCGCTGGCCCGGAATGAACTCAGTGTCTTGATTTTAAACACTCTTTCTGACAACGTGTCACAAAATGTTGTTCGTGGTAATCAGCGGCTGAACTCGTTAGCGGGAAAAAAACAATTGCTTGAATTCTTGGGGGGCCACGGGCTGCTGGAAAAGGCTGAAAACACTCTAGATGAGATTCAGCTTCCTCCGCACATCAATGCCCAGAATCTCGGCACAGTTCAAAAGAAACATGATACACTCCGGCCTTTACCCAAAACCAGTCTTGCCAAACGCCTCAACCTAGATATCGACAGTGCCCAGCCTGCAGTTCAGCTCTTTGGTTCCACCTACTCAAATCTTTCCGAAAATGCTGTACAGAGCCTTGCTGTCTTTTTAGGCGAGCACTGCTACGCTAACATAGAGCTTGTTGTGGCATCGATGATTGCAAATTACCCTAGAGATAATAAGAAAATCGAGTCTCTAGCCTCGAGGCTGGTAGCTCTCTGGCTTGCAAACTCAGTCTACAAATGCCCCTCTGGAAGTGCTGAGTCTGCATCAAGCTTTGATATCGATGAGTTCTTGGAATTCGATAATGAGGACTTAAAATCGACTTTCGAGGCTGATCTCGACGAGGAGACAACGTACTTGCTTTTACAGACTGCACAGGATTTGCTAGGGGACACACAATCTGCCCTCGAAGAGGCAAACTACGATTCTAGAAGCTTCGAATACACAATTTGTGAGAACGCGCTTTCGGTTGCGCTTGAATCAATTGGTCTCCTAGCCAGCCGACTCAGCAAGCCCGACTTCCAAGCTGATGTGCTCATGGACTACTTGTACCCCCTTTTGGAGGCACTCACATATACCCCGGATAGCCGTGTGCATATTCAGGCCAAAAACTCGATCCAACAAATTGCCCAGACCCATTTCGCTGGTTCTTTAGAGCGACTTGTAAACGAAAATGCGGACTACCTCATCGATTCACTTAGTATGCGGCTTCTGGTATCTAGCGGGCTCAGTCCGTCGCTTCCTGGGATCTTACTTGTGGTGTTGCGCATCAGTGGAACAGACTTGCTTTTGCTGAACCAACTTCAGGACATTTTGAGCGAGATCTTTATTGTTATCGACTCGTTTCATGGCTACTCGCTTCTTGTAGAAAACTTTTTCCACGTGTTCCAAGAGCTCGTGGGGAAAGTTCAGAAATTATATGGTTCACAGTTATCAGATGAATCAAAACTTCAATCAAGTAAAATTGCCTCCCCCTATGCGCCATGGGGGTTGAAATCCACCGACCAATTACTCAGCCTTATCGATGACGCAAATAAGTTGGTTGATCCATTTGCCGATTACGAGCCTGGCAAAGAGTATTTTCGTCGGAAACCAGGGATGCCATTTGGAGAGCAAGCAGGGGATTCTGACGATGAAGATGATGGAGATGGAAAAAAGGAATACACAGAAGGCGCGAATGAGGTATCACCACCCGAGTCTTCGGAACCGTGGCCTTCACCTGTTCCCAAAAATATATATGCGTCCATTCAGCAAGTGTTCACATACGGGCTCCAACTTTTATCACATCCATCTGTGAAGTTGAGGCTCCAGATCTTAGAAACTCTCAAAGACGCATACGGAATCATGAGCTCTTGTCCCAGGAGCTTGATGCCTATTCTCGCACAATATTGGCCGCTTCTTCTTGTCTTGGCTACTGGCTCGAAGAGTTTATCTCAAAATTCACTTGAATCAAAACAGCTTCATTATAATCAGAATTGTCAAGATAAATTTGGATCGAGCCTGTCTCAAACAGACCAGCTCATTGCTCCTGCTTTGGAACTAATGCTTCTCATCTTCGCTGAAGATGCTAAGCACGAGAAGTTTATGGCGAGCAGATTCATCGACACGTGGGGGTTTATGAAAAAGAGGGTCAGTCTCATCAGCCGTATTCTCGACGGAAATGATACAGAACCTAACAGCATAGTGTCTTTAAGCCGCTCTGAATCGATGTTGTCTACTTTATACTGTCGTCTTTTTGTCACTGGAATCACAGTTTACGAGAGAGCAGTGCCGGACTTGGTGGCACATGAGATGGTGAAAGTCTGCTTCAAATTGGGCCTTGACGAATCTACGGAGCTTAGTCGTGATGTCAGAAACCATTTTTGGGTAGTTTCCCACTATCAGTCGAGAACTAATATTCCAGTAAGGACCTGATTACAAAGCCCCAAATGATGCGGAAAACTCTGTTTGAATTATTTCGAAATGACTCTCGGGTCGGAATCTGTCTTATGCTCTTGAGTTAGACCGCTTTTTATGAAAAATTTCAGAGGAAATTGGCCAATGTTCCTTATACTTCACCACACGACTCCAAGTCCAAATTCGCATAAATGGTTCGCCAACCAAAGATTCCACCACCGCTGATGGGGGTATCTCCTCTTGCTTCATCGCCCCAGGTTCCACACTTGATGTCAGCTCCAGGCTCAGGCTTTTCACAGTTCCGCAGTTGCTGTACTTGTCTTATATTGATTGGCTGTTGCCAGATCTGGCCATAATTGTTTTCTGGCACTACATGAGTGATGTGAGTCAAGCTTTCAGAACTTGGGGCTTGGGTCACTGGGAATCCTTGCTGGAGAGCTGATTCAATTCCAAGCTCGACATCGAACCCAGAGTCGTACTTTCCCACGCTATTGAGTTTCAGAGAGGACGTTATTGTCATAGGGTGCGTGCAAAACTCATTCACGAATACACAAGACGCCGGCCGCCACTCTCCTCTTATTTTCTCTTGCTTGGCGATTTTGTGCTGCTTCCAAGACATTGTCAGGCCAATTGTTTTGAAGTCGGAGATTGCCAGGACATGTCCATTGATAATTGCAATAAGTCTGTTTTGCAGGCGGTGTTCTGAGACTGCTCTTGAAAGCATCTTAAGAGCTGAATCAAGGTCATTGAACACCGGAATTTGCTTAGCGATTGAACAAGATGAATAAATTGATATTGCGAGCAAAAGGAGAATGGAAATCATTGTGGGTGGACCTGCTAAGAGACTTTTTGTGATGTTGGAATAATGGACCAGCGAGTGATTACCCTATATATACATTTTTGTGTTTGCTAAATGGGGGAGTCTGTCGCTTTTTACAAGCACGGGCCTGACCCAGATCGGACTCGACTTTCGAGATGGATTACTAGAGATTCACAAGACTGAGAATTGTGGAATTACGAAATCGATTAAATCACTCCACTCAGCCTCAGCACGTGGAATGACCGTGGTTTCCTTATCTTGTGCTGATTCTTTACAAAATTGCAAATTTCTCATTGTCCGATGAAACGGAATGGGACGGTATTATAAGGGCGAGACAATTGATAGCATCGATGAAATGCGTCCTGATGATTCACCTCACAAGTTATAAATTAGCTATTTCATTCCATTTCTTTTCCATGCCTTTTTCGATGACAAAACGGATCACATTACTAAGTCATCTTTGCTTTGTACAAGGTCTGGTACAATGTATTCATTCTATGGTTTGGACGCATTGCTGAGATTGGAGTGACCGGAACGAAGCTGGGGGTGCCTTTCACCAAACAATAGAAAGTGCGCAAGAAACAGTCAAGGCACTGAAAATAAAAAATTTGTGGAGATCAGATTTTTCAAGCTCCTCCTTTATGATAGAGAAGATTGTTTTGTTGTTGTGCTCGATGTTCAATGCAAGCGAATTGCCATATTTATTGAAAGTGAAAGCATTTGGCAAAGTTTATGAAAGCTGAAGCATTTGCAAAATCCCTTGATATAATAACTGGTTTCTTTCCAGGTGTGTCTTTAGCCATCAGTCTTCCATCAATCAAAAAAATTATGATACTAGAGACCCTGTACTTTTCTCGCCTACCTTTGTATCCTAGCCTTCAAAACATCGCCCTTTGTAGATACAAGTATTTTTTTTTTTTATACGTATATTGAAATAAGACATGTATACTTTTGATTCCACCACATTTCCTGGGTGCAAACTATGCCGCTATTGTGCTTCGCTATCTGCCATAAGCAGTACTTCACAAGTAACAAATTATCCTTGCTTACACCTCCACACCAGGAAAGACTGTGATAATTATACTCCTTCAGGTTCCTCCTACAAACATTGCAAATTGCCTCAAACGATTTTTCGGCTATTTTTCTCACACCTAGAAGCCAAGGAGTCACTCTCACAATCTCTCCTACAGCCCTCACTAGCTTTAGCCCTTTCCCTTATATGGTTCCTACCCTCTCCGTACCCTTACAAGTTCAACCCGCATGACTCTCCGCTCACATTCTCCCAGCCCGTGCTCCACCCGTAGCTCTGGCACTCGTCGACCGGCATCCGGCCCTCGTAGATCCCCGTGTACTCCAGGCACCTGATCCCGCTCGAGCCATAGTGGTACTTATGGCATCTCTGACTCCGCTGCAGCTGAGCCACGACCATCTGCTGGGTCCAGATCTGGCCGCTGCTGTTCGCCGGGATCGTGAAGTACTCTGTCAGAAAAACAACAATTCTCTTCGACACAGACACCCCGAGCTCCCGCGCGGCCTTGCGGCCAAAACTGAAACTAAACCCTTTTGGGAAACTTGCTACAGAGACCACTTTCAGCAGCAAGACTGCCACCTGCGGCAACTTACCCGCGTTGGCCTGGATACACGACGCAGGTACCCAGGGGTCCCATACTAGGCCCTGCAGCAATATACTGTGTTCTGTCCACGAGGCGCCCAACGGTGCATTGCCTGCGTTCCATCTCTTGAATAGACCTGGGCGCTCTTCTAGCGTGAAGTTGGAAATCCCCACGATCTGGCCGTCTACATTAAGCACGTGGCGAGAGGGTCGTTTCTGCCCGCTCTGCTTCTCCATGAGTGAGTCGATAGCCGAGTGCATGTCCTGGAAAGTGAGCACCTCAGAGATCAGTTGTGGGGCCTGGTCATCAGTGGCCACCACACCTAGAACCAAAAAAAATATGAGAAAAATACATGCGGAGAATTTAAACGAGATCTGGGCTCTGGGGCTCGAGTCGCCTTGATGTATACACCACTCACAGGGGTACTCGATAGTATAGGTCCCGTGTTGGTCGGTGGTGATCTGAGTCGTGCGCGGAATTCCAGTGGCATACGGAAGGCCCATTTTCGCAGGACTTTGGTAAACTTTCAGAAGATTTTCTGAGCCAGTCAGAGGATGACGCGAGAGGAATTCACTGATATAAATATTTATACAAAAGTATGTATATATGTATATATGTATATATCTCTATAAATATATTACACGTAGATGTGTACATAGTACTCTTCTACATACAACTTCATCACGTACATGTGTATGCAACCCAGAATCCGGTTATATAATACGGTATATTAAAAAGTGTATGAAGCTTGTGTGACAGCTGTGTGTCTGCTTGCTTTCACAGGAGGCTTCTTTTGTTCTCTTTCCGCTAATTCATGCTTGCTTATCATGGCATTTCACTTTCTTTTTGGCTAATGGTTTTTTATGCTTTTCTTGTTTGCCTGTCTGCTTGTCTTCTCCACTTTTTTTTTTCAATCTCTCTTTCTATCGTTTTTTTTTTTTTTTTTATTTTTGTTTTAACTTTTTCCTCCAGTCTTTTCCTCCATTCTTTTCCTTCGTTTCGTTCCTTCGTTTCTTTTTTTCTCTATTCTTATTCTTTGCATTCTTTCTCAGGCTCATAAAACTAGCTTGTTGTGACAGCCGACTCTTGCATGTGAGTTGTTTCGCAGCCATTGCACGGGGTTGCAGGACAGGTAAGTCAAGCCCTGTTTATGCCACGTAATAGTACATCAAAACAATGAAAGAAATTCTTCGAGTTAATTTTGCGACATTGTCACTTCTTGTGAAGAAACTATGAATTAGTAAAAAGGGTCAAATATATGTCCGTGGTTTCTTATGGTTTTGGCAGCCGATACCAGTCGATTTGCGGGCCGAGAAAAATCGTAGTGTTCAATGTTACCGCGAAATCCAAACATAAAGTATAAAAAATAGGGGTGAAAAGGAGTGGAAAGGAGTGGAAAGGAGTGGAAAGGAGTGAAAAGGAGTGAAAAGGAGTAGAAAGAAGTGAAAAAGTGGAAAGGTGTGAAAAGTGGAAAGGAGTGAAAAGAGTGAAAAAACTAGAAAAGAGTGCAAAAGAGTGGAAAAGGGTAGGGAGAAATAAAATGAGGTTTTTCTTGGGTACAGTCAGAACAGGCCCCTTCTCCTAATCTGGCGACGACCTTCTGTTTTCAGTCGATTGAAGCCCAGGTTAGCTCGGTGTCCTGTACTTTATCACATCCTTCGATTGTCTCACCTTACACTGTGTGAATCTTTTATGCGCATGACAACAAGCACATAAAATTCGGTCAGAGATGAACCATTATATGACGGGCAAAAATCACAGTTGACTCGAGAAAGCCTGAGAAAAAGCGGCCCCGTATCCCTACTCTGTCACATGTAATTTCAACTACGCATTAAGTCGCTCTTATCTGGCGTATGGTGTCTGCTCGTAGTGGTGGGTTTAAAAATCCTGACACTCCTCCAGCTTGAAAAATTTTATAATTAAGTATTATTCGAGGAAGAATTTCCTGGTCATTCGGCTCAGTGAAGAAGCTCTAGAGCTTGGCTTGTTTGATTCAGTGACTTGGTATATATTTACGAGCGCATTACTTTCTTCTCAGGCACGTCTCTTGATTAAATCCGCAATCATTTGATATGCCAAAGATTATATTTTGTGAGACTGATGTCTCAAGAGTGTTGGCGTGTTATTCAGCCGTATCTTCGCTAGTAAGTCTTTCAAAGCGATTTAAAAGGGTGAGTTTATCGACGGATCCTGGCTAACCTTTCACAAGAGCTATTGGAAATTAGAAACTTTGTTTTTTGATCTACATTCATTAAAGTGGGTATTGCTTGGTGATTTCTCATTACATTGTCTTCGTGTCTACCAGAATATGTGTGTTTAGGGCTTTGCATTGATGATACAATGCCATCGGGCCACTCAAAAAGAGTTTACAAAAACTCAAGAGTTTTGAGACATTTCTGCGTTGTTAGCAATCTCCGGTGGCTTCACCTCGAGTTGATGTCCCCCAGTTGTATCTCTCCACATACAAGACCTGAAGTCTTACTGCTAACACTAGCAAGAAGATCATATGATTTGTCATTCATAATAACCCGGAGAAGTGTTCCAGAAAAGCAGTCAATTTCTGCTCTAAAAGTTTTATGTACCGAAGTGAGAAAAGCGGACTTTACAGCTCAAATGTGTCAATTGTCACTATTTACAAACGATGAATCTTTTAAAAAAAAAAATAAAAAAGAAATGATTGAATGTGAGAATTCTAATTGCGTCTTTTTCGTTTTTTTAGTTCCTCTTCAACACATCACCAAAAAAGTCTCAAAGCTTTGAAGTAGCTCAAAAGCTCAAGAGCCCACCACATGCTCCAAATTGCATGTATTCTCTTCCCGTGCTATACCCATAGCTGTAGCCACTATAGACAGGCAACTTTGCACTAAAGGGGCCAAGCCAGTCATCGCATTTGATGCCTCCCTTGCCGTAGTGTGTCTTGTGGCATTTCTGACTCTGTTGCTCCTGGTAAACATACTGCTGCTGGACGAACACTTGTCCTGTGCTATTTGCAGGTATAGTGTACCAGTCGGTAGAAGATTCCTCAACATGCTTTGTGATTTTCACGCCCAAAGCAGAGACCGTCAGCTCGGCAAAGTCCCAGTTAAAGCCTTCGACCCAGTAACAGCCAATTGCAAACTTCAGCACCATGAGAACAGTCAGGTCGTTGGTCCTAGTGTTCTCTGAGACGCATGAGGCGGCTTGCCATTCAGTCCACGAGACGTTTTGCTGCACTAGGCGATGGTTTGTCCATGAGGCACCCAAAGGCGCATTATGCTCATTCCATCTTTTGCTCCATCTCAGAGGTGGAGTCACAACAAAGTCGGAGATTCCCACGAGCTGGCCATCAATCAACACCACGTGGTCAGTTCCAGCTGCACTCATATTTGCCAACGTGTCTATGGCAACAGTCAAATTAGCGAACGATGCGATTTCATCGGTAGGTATTGTTTCAGCGAGGGCAGTGACGCCAAATGCCAATAGCGCAAGAAGGAGCATCCAAAGACTCAGTTTCAAAGAGTGTCTCGAAGTCGAGCCGGCGCTCTTTTTCACATAGCAGCCGTCCGTTTTTGTCGCCACGCAGGGATACAAGAGAGTCACGGAACTTCCGTTTTCAGTAGTGGTGAGAGTCAACGTGGGCGTGACATTCGCATTCATCTTTGAAAGTAGTCGATTCCGTCGTTCACGAACTTGCTTTTGAAAAAATCGAAATCTCTTATGATGATCAAGTGGCGATGCGGTCTATGGCATATTGTTTCGAGTATAGGCTAGGAAAAACACAATCTGGATTACCCGGAGACGCGGCTCATCGTCTTACTTGCAAAAACGCCATCGGTCTTACTTTTCGTAAGAGAGGCAAATTCACAGGACCACGCTCGATTTTTAAGCACGAGCTCGTGACCGGGTCAGGTGGAAGTTGCCCTTGAAAAAAAGACCTGTGTATCAAAGCGGTGCTCTGCTTTGCTTTCTTCATAGACTCATGTGAAACAAACCATTACAACAGGAATAAAATTTTGATCTTATACAATTTTATCGGCACTATCAAAGCTCGAAAGGAATGGCCTGACAAAAGCACTTGATTTTTCGAAGCTCGCTCAGAGTGCTATTCATGTCTGTCTTTTTTGCCGATGGAGGCTTCTGATGGCGCAGCATCGTGAAAAGCGGCACTACAGATCGCAAGCCTGCAAGGTGACGTTGCGAATCTGCATAAACGTCTTTTACATTACTCATTGCTAGTATGCAAAAGATCTGACTCGGCAATACGTGCAGTGTTTACCATGTTTCCAGATTCGGCATCTGATATCCGAGAGCTAGCTTTGGCGGACTACAGTCGAAAGTGTCGCTTGATCAAGAGCTGTGTAGCATGACAAAGCGGCTTATTCATGCTTGAATAGTTTATCGATAGAATATGGCTTAAACGAGGCTTCTTCGAGGACTTGCTAGATACTAAATTTGAAGCAAAATGCAGTCTTTGAAGGAGGAGAGAATGCTACATGATTTTTTGAAAAAAGAACTTCCATTAAGTGGGTCAGTAATTACTCACATTCTATGAATCACTCCACAAAAACCCCGGAGGCTCGTAGCGTTGATCTGGTGACGATTCTGTCAACCGTAGTTGCAAAATATAGAAACAGTCTGAAAACAAAAGCAACACACACTGGATAAAAGGTATGACGGCAAGATCTAGACTGATCTGAATCGGTCCAATTCGACCGTATGTACCCCGAGGATTTCAAGCAGTCTAACTACCTCCACCACAGGTTCCGAAGTTCATCTTGTCGTAGCCCGTGCTCCAACCAAAGCTCACACCGTTCTTAACAGGCATGTTTCCTCTGACGTATCCGCTCCAGGCTCCACACTTGATACCCCCAGATCCATAATGATACTTGTGACAATGCTGGCTCTGCTGGTCCTGCCAGACCACCAACTGCTGTTGCCACACCTGGCCGTAACTATAAGCAGGCACCACATAAGCGACGGCCTCAGACTTGCTGAACGTCTGCGTGGTGGAGTATCCAATGTGCAACGCACCTTCCTCACCAAAGTTCAAGTCAAAGCCAGCGTCCCACGTGGCACTGAAGGACAGGGACTGGGTCACTGTGACCGTGATGGGAGCTGCGCCATACCCGTTCTGGTGCACACAAGAGGCAGGGTACCAGCCGCCCCAGTAAGTGCCCTGCTGGGCCACTTGGCGCTGGGTCCACGAGGCTCCCAAAGGCGCATTGCTGCCGTTCCATCTCTTGGTCAAGTTGGTTGAGGGCTCGTCGTTTCCATCGTCAATGGTGAAGTTCGAAATTCCAATGATTGAGTTGTCGACCAAAACAAAGTACTGAGCATCGTCATCGTTGACCGTCGACAACTGAGCAATAGTGTCGATGGCCGAGGTCATGTTGTCGAATCTGCAACGCGTTGGACCCGGAATCGGCCGCTACCGCAGCCACCGATGCCATGATCATGAGGAGAAATCCCCAGATCCCAGCCGAAATACCTGTTTTTGAAGACGAGCCGCCGCTTTTCTTCACGTAGCACCCGTTACTGGTAGTGGCTACACATGGGTAGAGAAAAGTATACGTTGTGCCGTTTAACGAGGTCGTGATCGTCGTGGTAGGCGTCACGCTAGTTTGGATCGAAGTGAATCCCATGACTTGGTATCTATTGAGAGTATTGGATGACTTGATATCTATTGGAAGTATTGGACGGACCTCTGAAAATTTATGAGAAAAATGAATCTGGGACCGGATGAAACCGCCATTTTTATGATATTAAAGGAGGAGCTCACATCGTCTACCCCAAAAATTGGTGAATTATTGGTGGTTGTGGGACCTCCGCTCGGTCAAGGGTCGGAAAATCTGTTCGCGTCAGACCTGCGAGGGCTCGTAATAGGCGGGCTTTTTTTTTTGAGTTGTCAATCAAGAGAATGTCATCCATTTCTGTGCAGGGCGACCCGCGTATATTAGCCAATCGATACGTGATTTAAGGTTTGTGAAACGCATGGCTCTTTGTGGGACAACGAGAAGAGTCATTTTGGTTTTTTTCGAATGGTCGCGGTTCATGATTTTTTAAAAGACCAGTTTTTAAAAGCTTACGAGCAGGCATAATTTGTTCAAGACGATAAATTTTTGAGAGTTGCCGGTGGATGAAAAGGAAATAAAAAAAAAAATAAATAAAGATCAAAAAAACCTAATAATGAATCGCGTTGCTGGTGGCAGGACTCTGGTTATCACGTCGTCGCGTGATCAATACAGATCTGAAGGCACCATGCACGAGACCCAAAAAATATGGATGCCCCCATATACGATACATGGAGGAGAAATCTTACGATTTGAGATCTTGGGTCAAGCTCTGAAGATTTGCTATCTAAGTTTCTTGATTGGATCCTCTCTTTTGTTATAAGATGTCTCGAGTTGAAATTCTTTACGCAAACAATGAAGCTGAGATACTCCGAAGCACGTGGACTCAAGATACGCACTGAGCACAAGCATTGAGGTATTGGCGGACGATAAGACTCAAAGCGAGTGCCTTTTTTACGCAGTCATTCAAATCCGCGGTGATGTGCAGAAAAATATACACTCAATTATGCAGCCTCAAAACCCTAAAAGTCTATCATTCACGACTTGATGAGGTGGTCAGCAATAGCTTGCTCGATTTCTATACGAGCAGTTTGAGTTGTGGATAATCTAAACTATACGAGGCAATACCTTCGCGTCTCGGGGTCATGAAATGGCTTCAAAAAGACGGGGTCTAAATTCCGAGCTCTGATCTGGTCACTTTCTTGCAAACTTTGGGCATAACAAGTACTAAATGAATGAGACTTAATCAAGGTTAGTTCATCTGAGATTAAAAATGGAAGAAGTTGAATTTTAGTCAAAGTCCGTTCATGGGTATAATTTTCAGCTTTGCGTTCCTACAAACTTTCTCAGTGATCTGGTAACTGCCTTTTCTCGTCTTCTATTTGGTTATTTTTCTATGAAAGCTCCGGCGCGCTCTACACCTAGTCATTCGAATCGTTTTATAGACATATACTGGGCTTTTAGAGAGTGTGTGTTGGTTTCAATCTAGCAGCATAAATCAACAGCCAAAGATTAATAAGCTATCGAGTCAGACTCTAAATCCAAATTAGTTGTGACCCACGTTTATGATAGGATCTGGCCAGAAAATGACTTTATCTTATCAAAGAAAACATGCAAAGTTTGGACATAAAAGCAATCTTGATGTCTGCTTAAATTGCGATAAAGAGGGGCTTTTCACAGTGAGCTGAAGCTAGCGTATTAGATGGGAATAGGTTTGTATCTCAGACTAATGACGTGCCCTCAGGAACTAAAAAGCCATATTACTTATCCGTTTACCTTAACTTGGTTACCTAATTGTTCATTTGATTAATGGATAGTCTCCTTTTTCAAAACACACAGCCACGTGAATTCTGTTCCCACATCCAACAGTGGAGACGTTCATGAAGACAAGAAATAAATCATACTTTGATGAAAACTTTATATAACCATCTAACTTTCCGCACCTGCTTTTTGTGATGCCCCCGAAAAGTTATCAAGTCCCCCCGCTTCCCAATCTGTGGTCATCGGTCAAGAATCGAATCAGTCCCCAATCATGTGAAACTCCAAAGCCGTAATTTAGACACCTCCACAACTATTAAAATCCATTTTGTCCCAGCCAGTGCTCCAGCCAAAGCTCACGTGATCCGTTATAGGCAAAAGTCCTCTCACGGCGTCTGACCAAACACCACACACCTCTGGTCCATGGAGAAAGATTTGCAGACATTTGCGCCATTCCTGCTCTTGCCATACCATGAATTGCTGCTGCCAAATTTGGCCATGGCTCCGTTCTGGGACAGTATAAGTGCGTAGATCCATGTGTGAATTCTTTTCTGTCGTCATATATCCAGATAATTTTGCAACTTTATGGCCCAACTCAAGGTTGAATCCTGGCTTGACATGAGGCGAGAGTGAACTAACCTTTTTTGTAAAGATCTTTATCGGAGTAGCCCCCATTCCATTCTGATAAACACAGGATCCTGGCTTCCAAGGCCCCCATTCAGTTCCTTGTTTCGCCACTCGATGGTGAGTCCAGGATGCACTCAAAGGATAGGAACTGGTATTATAGGAGCCGTCCTTTTTTTTCGGATAGAAAACCGAAAGGCCGGAGATTGCATTGAGTTCGTCTCCGAGCAAAAAGTAATATTGCTCTTTTTTGTCTTCCAAAGGTAAAAGGTGTAGGATCGAATCGACGGCGTACGAGAGATTATCGAACCTGTAATATGTTTCGATAGTTCTGTCGGTGACTTGCATAGCTGAGACTGAAGGCAGAATAACAAGTGTGCAAAGAAGTAGATGTAGCTCTGTCCACATCTAGGGAATCTTTTCTTATTATGTTTTTGCTTTCCGGATATCAGTGGGCATCAATTAATATAGCAGTAAAAAGTTTTTTGCGCCCCACATGCGGTATAAGTATTCTCCATAATAGAATACTCGCAGAAGGCAGATTGTTCTTCAAGTGTATTTATGTAAAACAAATGCTTTTGTTCATGTATTGTCTTGGTTTTCAGGTATGAGAGAAATCACCGATCAAGCAATCTTAATTTTTCAACACAATAGATACGACCAAACTAATGAAATCACATCAAAGAATGTAAATGTGACTTACGGCAAACCCTGAGATGGACATTGTTCATTTTGATCATAGTTCTGAGCCCAAACCAAACCCTCGTTCTGAAAGAGGTAAAATGATACATTCCGACCCCATAGGTGTAAATATTAAGCCAAGGTTTATCGAATGAATGACTGCTTTAGAGTATTACCCTGAAAAGGAATTTTCAAGAAGTGTTTGGTTGGAAATTGGCTCATGAAATTTTCGCTTGACTGATGATAATTTCAAACTCAAGTATTCGAGTTGCTTTAATCAAGATACTGGGCCACTCTCAAGGCTCACGAATCTCAACAGAATATAGAATTTCTTGACAATAATCATTCAACCGGCTCGAAATAATTGCGATTGAATTAAATCAGTACGTTTATTGTGTAATTATCATGCTATCGGCTGTATGAACCTGGGCTCAGCTCCAAGAACAAGCCCTCCAATGAAACAATCACCATTGCTTTTTTCCAAAGCTAAGTTTCTCCACCGCACGTATTGAAATTCAATTTTCGCCAATCGGTGTTCCATACAAAGTTTACCCCATCCACAACAGGAAGTTCCCCTCTCATACACTCACCCCAGGGCCCACAAATAATCCCACCTGTTCCATAATAATGTTTCGTACACTGGCGTCTCTGTTGGTCTTGCCAAACCACGGATTGTTGCAGCCATACTTGGCCATAACCGTACTTGGGCACCGTATACCAACTTTGCTCCTTCAAACTAGTGGCCTTTGCTATGAAGTGCCCAAATTCCAAGGCAGAACGCATTCCAAAATCAGGATTAAATCCGGTCTCCCATTTACCTTTGAAAGCTGCCACGCGGGTCATGCCCATTGTCACTGGACGCGACCCATGCTCGTTTCTCTGAACACAAGATGCCGGCTGCCAGTCTTGCCATCGAGCGCCCTGGTCTACTGTTCGGTATTCCGTCCAGGTCACTCCTGGAAGGGCACTTGCAGCATCCCATCGTTTCACTTTGACAATCATAGATGTGATCTTTGTTGTAGAATCGCTTTCGAAAGTGTCTTGGTTTGAGTTTGGAATCACAATCTTGGCCGGTCTGGAAATGGTATTAGAAAAATCGCCTTTGGAGCCTTTGACCATAGTTTCTTCTGACCTGAATTCAGAGATCAAGGCGCATAAAATAAAAACCTTACTAGAGCAAAAAATCGCTATGAAAGGTAAGAGCCTCATTTTCCGTAATTATGTAATGCAATCTTGACGAAGAAGCAAACTTTTGGAACGTATACTCAAATTTCAGCTTGCTCTTGTATATTTAACTAGCTCCTTGCCGGGAGTATTGACCTGAAGTGGAAACCTGACGAAGCACGAATTGCTTTCTCCCTTCTATATTAGTCGAGTGTGGGGTTGATGGTTTCCGAAAATGCCTTCCTTTCTCCCGATTCACACAATGCCAGATATTCCTTGTTTGAAGCCAGAGTCTGGAAGGGCACAATTGTACAATGCCACTGACGAATTCCTGCTAACAATGCAATGTCAGCATTAATTGAAATCTCTCCTTCTCATATGTTTTTCAATAATGACTCGAGCACTTGAGGCAATCTCCAACAATAGAGACAACGGAATTCGCCCTTCGATTTAGTCTTCAATTATTCACTAGAGTTTTCGCACAAAGACTTGAACATAGTGTAAGTAGATTCTCCAGAGTACAATATTATTGAAACTTGGAATTCGGATCAATCGAAGGCTGGCAAAGAAGCTGGCAAAGAAGCTGGCAAACACCTTTTCTAAGATGGGATATGACACCTTTAAGAACATAGAGTTAGCCCAGCCCCAGCATACCCCCGCAGATGGCCAAATCTTGAATCAAGTCATCCAGTGCGGGAAACAATCGTCTTTTCTAACACCGGGCGGTTTTTGTGAAACGTATTGGTCAGGACACTGCAACAGAGTCATTAAAGTTCAACAAAGTGAAGCGAGTTTTGGGGATCGCACAGTTTTTGAATTCTGGTGTTGACAATATCTGGATTTCTTTAAGCAGAATGTCTTCCACAATTCTGGGATGGGTCTCACCGAGAGTCGCTCAAAGATTTGGTGACTTTTCTGATGTCTGATTTATATTGGAATGATGCTCATCACCTCTTGGATATATTACGATACTCTTATTTGGCGCAACTCGGCAAATCCTTGAAGTCTTTGCTCCATTTTCCCACCCGCCAAGCAAAAGCCTGATTGTTTTTCACGGGCAAGTACCCTATCGTGACTATACTCCAATTTCCACACTCCACCTCATCCGAGTTAAAGTTTGTTTTTTTGCAAGTCTGCCGTTCCTGTTCCTGCCAGAAGACTCTGACTCGTCTAAACAACTGGCCATATTCTTGCCCAGGAATCAAAAAATGTCCTGATCCTATGTCACTTAGCTCGTCAGTCACGGAAATACCCATTGCAAGCGCCTCTTTTTTCGCGAGCTCAAAACTAAATCCAGCGTCCCAGGTAGCACTATGAGCCCACTTCAGTTCTGCAAAAACCAAAGTCTGGTTAACACTTCTATTCCTAAAGGGACACGAGGCAGCCTTCCACCCAGACCAGCGAGTTCCCTGACTTATAACCCGATACCGCGTGAGTCGGCGATTGTGAGATCTCTTTAAGCGACTAAGTCTTGTATACTCCGAAGGCTGATTAGAGGTAAGATCGATTGAAACGTTTGGTGTGCTCGGCATCCGATGTATAGGAATATCTTCAATCTCTTCGATCAAAGCCCTTCTGTAATTTGCTTCTCCAAGACGCTTTGTCATGTGGATGTGTGTCGTGAAAACACTAATCGCTTTTGCTGAAAAGAGTAAGAGAATAGCAAAGACTGTGGAAGATTTCCTGAGGCAAATCATCAAACTAGGGGCAGCTAATTGCACTTTTATCTATCTCGAAAATTGGCTGGTGTCCGAGCCTTGATATAGTGACTTTTTTAGCCTTCTTGAAAATGTCGAAAGTCCCAAATAATAAGGCGTAAAATATTTTGAAATCAGATTGACAGGCAAAATCATCAGTTAAGTATCCTGCTTTATTGTCAAATCAAAAGACATCGGTAAATTTTTGAATCGCATCGATCTACGTTCTCTGTAGGCTGCAACAAAGAACTCGAAGCACAAACAAGCAAACTGGGGCTAAAGACACAATGAGGTATTTAATCTTTGCAACCTTACATTCGATTTTTTTTCAATTTCACCATCGAAACTGACCAAAAATGGGCTCATCAGCGACATTTTCGTTTTGTATTACGTGTAAAAGTGACGAAGCAAATGCATCAATGGCCGAAATTGTAGTAAACATCTCGTTCCACCGACCTGATATGACTCCATTTTTTCTCAGGTTCCTCCGCCACAAGACTCAAAGTCAGTCTGATGCTTGCCAACACGCCACTCAAATAAATGGCCATATTTTATTGGCAAATATCCTCGAGCTTTCTCCGACCATGCCCCACATCTAAACTCAGACTTCTTCGATAATGTACCTGAACAGCGTCTGCTTCTTTGGTCTTGTAGTATGTAAAGCTGTAGCAGCCATGCTTGACCATAACTGTGGGGTGGTACTATGTAATTTGCTCTTTCCGAATGACTCACCAACTTTGCGGTTTGACGACCAAGAAGATTCGTCGCCTCTTGCCCCATCTCTATATTAAAGCTACCTGACCATTCTGCTCGATACTCTTGAGCTTGCACCAAGGAGACATTAAGAGGACTCAGAAACAGATTTTCATATGCACAAGACGCTGGAAGGCATCTTTGCGAATGCAATTTTTGATGTACGACCTCAAACTCGGTCCAAGTTACGTCAAATTCAGAAGGGTCAATGGACCTGCTTGGGTCATGAAGATGGAAATCGGTAATACCAACCAACTCGTAGTCCACCCAAATGTTGAAGGAAGTTTTTCTAAGTTCAGAGCGTGCCATGAGGGCTAGAGACTCAATCGCAGATGTCGTGTTGTCAAACCACAAAGATTCAGGCAGTATTATTGGAGATTGCTGCCCTCGGGCGTTTCCTAGGATCGACATCAATGATGTCAAAAGCACAAGCGATAGACTTGGCATCTGAGTACCGCTCTTCATTACTTTCGTTAGACATCCACCAAAAGCCAACCTGATCACAGAAGCGTCAAGTGAAACTGTGCTTTTATTGAAGGCCGCCATGTGAGCCGAAAATAAGATTGACAGATGACTATCTCTCATTCTGTCTCAAAAAACGAGGAGAGAAACAGCGTTATGCTAAAGTCCCGAGACAAAAAAATCTGAGTAATGACATTGGCGCGATGACTTCAACCGGAAGCGAGCTATTATTTGAGACGTTTCAGTGAAATAAGCCTTATAACGAGTTAGATTTGCGAAGGCAGTCTGGAGTTCAAGCTGTTTTTGAAAATTCTGGCAATCATCGGTATACATCATCTGGTCTTTTTCCAATTAGCGCGCTCACTTGGCTCAACGAGAATTAAGGCTAGCGAGAAGTCTTTTTATCTGATTAATTTAGCCACTTCGTTGATCTCTGAATTTTGGACTGGATACCTTCCTTAGTCATCTCAAAACATTAAACTGAAACAACGATTTCAGAAACTGGAACCAGTTGTTTCAGCATGTTTCGATACATTCGAAGTTTTGATCTTTGAAAACGGACCCTGACTTCTTGAAATTTCCAAAGCTTACGCCGAGCGTACTTTAAAGATGGACAAATATCGGAATAATTGCTACAATATTTCCGAGACAAAGACTCTCTCACAATGCGACAATTCAACGCAACAACTAGAACGGGACCGCTAGCATGAAAACAATTCAATCGACTTATTACTTGTCCTCGACCCAGACAAACGCGAGCGGCCTAGTCTAGTCAATGACCATTGCCTCCGGCTCGTTCTGAGTATCGTCGTCGACGGCTATGAGATCCAGCAACCCAGCCTTCTTCACGTTGGCATTGGCAATGCTTTGGAACGGGAGTGTGGTCTGGCCCTTGCCTAAAACCGGCTTTTGTTTTTCCGCCTCGGCGGCTATGCCCCCTAACTGTGTCGCGTCTATTTCTGCGTCTTTGCCAGTCTCTCCTAAGAGTTCTTTGTGTGTTCTACGGTCTTCCTCAGACACGTTGATGCGTTTCTCCTTCAATGCCTTCTCTACGGTCTGAGTCTTTGGGATTGTGTCACCCAAGAAATGAAGCAGCTCGTGCGAGCTGACGGCGGCGCTCAAGTCTTTGTACTGGATCTTCTTCCGTTTCTCCGACTTTGCATTCATCGACGCCTGTTCTACAAGATACTGCACGAACAATTCGGTGGCCGCCCCTGTTGCAAAAACGGCGCCCTGAGACGCGCTGACATAGTCCGGGTCCATCTTGAGGATTTTTTTGATTTTCGAGATGGGAAGTGTCATCGAAGTCTCCTCGTCCATGTTGGCGGCTAAGCTAGTATCGGCGGGTGTGTCGGACATTTTGAGGGTTCTGAGATAGTGTTAGATAACTGAACAAAAAATGGATAAACGCTGAATATTTCTCTGTCTATAGTATTGCTGAAGTTCACTTATCCAGACAGCTACTGTGCAATCAAGGACTAAGGAGAATATAGTATATCCTCGGGACTTGAATATGGTGAAAGAAGAATATGGATTTAGTTTGAGAATCCACCAGATCTAAAAGTGCGGAAGACGCGTCTGAGTGCGCGAACTTCGGAGAAAAAACTGGAGCCAGCATCAAGCGCTAGTATAAAAGGGGACAATGATTTGACTTTGATGGTCTTTATGTAAAAAACAGAATTTTTCACATGAAAGATGATGTTTCATAAAACAATTGACTGAGATAAAAAAATAAAAAGAATAAAAAAAAAAGAAAGAAGAAAGAAGAAAGATTAAAGAGGGTTACGCTGAGATGCCTCAAAAGTGATCGGCTGTCACAATTTGTCGAAGTCTACTTTTTTGATATGGAATAAAATGACTTCTTTTCGTTTGAGTCGCATAACTCGAAGGATCAATCAGCAAGCTAGTGTGCGGATGGTTGGTGCTAAGAGTTCCGTAAAGTGAAAAAGAAGTGACTTCTTTCTCGCAACCTCAAAAGTATAGTGGCCTCAAAACGTTGTTTTTTTCGTCAGTGTCCATAATGATGCGTTCGTTATAAGGTTCTAGGACTCAAAAGCTTCGCCCATCGATCTCAGTTTTTGCTACTAGATGAAAATATTGTCTTACGGGACTTCTGGTCTTTGTAAAGTAGCAGACCCTGTTTTTGAAGAATAAACCTTTCAACTTAAGGTGAGATGAAAAGCCATGCTTGGCCTTTACACCACCCTTTCCTCTTGTCGAGTCTCAAGAGAAAACTTGAGTTATGTTCGCAGCTTTGGTTCGAATATATAAGTTCAATCTGCTTTTGCCGTAGAGCGAAGACATCAATTTTAACACGACCAATATAGAATATTATAGACATCAAATCACATAGTCCCAGGCGAGGCAAATAAATCAAAATCTGGCTTTGAGTCGAAAGACGGTATATACAAAACACTGATTCCTCCATCATTTGGGTGTGAACTCCACGATCTAAAAATTCGTATTAATTGTTTGAAACCTTACTCCGTCTAATCTGTTATATCAACGAGATTAAAAACCTTTGGCATAAATGTAAATAGCCACAAAATATGGGTTTGTATGGCTAAAGCTCTAAAATCAACCTCGGCTCACGCCTCCCTCCAACCTACAAATCTGTTAGTTTCTCATTACTTTCCCGCCATTACTTTCCCATCATGCCATTTCCTATTTACATATTTCTCTACTTCCTAAGTACCGTGTTCTCTGCCTGTTCAGCAGCAACAATATCGGGATGCACGTGCTCTTCAAGATACATTGTTTTTTCCAAGTCCCGGTCGTTATAATTTTCTCCGTACTCGATGAATTCCTTTATGTTGTGCCAAGCAAACTCGGGGTCTTTGAACCCGTCTTTGTACCCCTCGAAAGTCTGCAAGACTTGTGGCACTTTGGGAGACACCAAAGCCTTCAAATCTGACGAATTGAGTTCCGCAGGTACCACATACGTTCTCACCTTGCTCCAATCCATTATATAAATACCTGCCTTGTTAAGCTTTCCGTAGCCCGAGGAGCCAGTACCCTTGTAAAAATGCTTGTTACCTTGTTTTCCAGTCAATGGGTGTCTTTTAGATCCTCTCTTGGTCAATCCATACCAGGGCTGACCGTCCTTGAACGTTTGCCACGGTCTCTTAAGATTGCTGGCTATAGACTGCTGGAAGCTAGCTACCGAAGACGCTCTCATGGTGAATGTTTGGTGGCGATATGAGAGGGATTCAAATCACTCGGTATATCAGTATAACAGTACATCAGGATTGGCTCAGACGAACTTTTTTCATGAAACTACCGGCAGTGTTGTTACCTGCAGGAACAATTCATCAGAGCACGGCGCGGCCTCGCTAAGCATTAAGATGAGGTTTGTAGGAGTGAGACTTTTTGAAAAAAACGGAGAAACAAAATATTCGAGACTTGAAGAAATGACATTGTAGATTGATGTTGACATGTTCTACTTTCATGGAGGAAAACAACTAGCTTGTTGAAAAATTTCGACCGGTGTCTGCAGGATGTCAATTGTGCGATTTGGGGCAAATTTCCAGATCAAGGCTTCGAGATTGATCACAAAAAAATGAAAGACGAGGCCATTAAAGAGTTTCTCGAGGCCTTTGCCGTTTATCTTCAAAAAAAACTTTCAGCTGAATTTTTGATAAATATCCTGACACGTAGCATGTCTTTTGGAGTCAAACGTTCTCCTTTCCGAAAGTGCCTTTATGGCTGATTTAAAATCGCGTATCGGCAAATATTTTTCTTAATGATATATATTAGGTTCGGGGTGAAAATGTCTGGTCTGATGTTATACAAATCAGGAATTCATTTCGATATCATCGGGAAAATCACTCGGAGTTCAGTGGCTTTTCTTGTTTTCATAAATCACCTCCAGAGGTTGACATGGGAAGACAGGGTCAAATTTGCTTCTGAGCTCTATGATATTTGATTGGAGATGCTGACATCCGTCGTGAGGAATCTAATACTTAATAGCTAAATTTTGTTTGAAAAAAAAAAAGGTTCTTTGAACATAGCTTCGTCAGCGTGGCAATCTCATGTATCAACTAAAGCACCTTTATCTTCGAGGTGAAGATTGGGCAACCCAAAGATTCATTCTGTGAGTATATGTTCAGGAAAGAGATTTTGCACCGTTCGCGTGCCGCATAATCATAAGCTTCTATTTTTGAAGCAGTGAAAAATTACCGAACTAAAAAACAATAATGCCTTCCAAAAATAATATAATCCATAGCTCTTGATAGTACAAAAGAGCTTCATGGATTTCTTCGAATCGATTTCTGATCGAGAACAAGTCTCACAACCTCAACCTAACGAGAGAGTATACTGGGTCGCAACTGAGTGGAATTCGATAGAAAAAATGAGAGCCAAAAATTATCAAGGAGTCAAAGGACAAAGTCTTTTCTTTTTTGTTTTAACAAAGCGGCCGAGCTATTAACTCACCTTATTAATTGATTAAAACCTGGCCAAATTAGATCTTGACGGTCAGAACGACCAGGATACCACCCACCCGTCTCTAATTCTTCTTGGATATTTCAGACCTCTCTCACTTCTGCAAAATTCTTTCGAAGATCACATTCTTTCAACAATTGTATTTTTGTCCCACGATTCCTGATAACGCCGTGTCGAAAGGGAATCTTGAAATACAGCCCGCGCACGTGACCTTATCTGACCGCACGTTAAAGCCGATCTCTAACAATACGATTCCTTACATCTTAACATAGTTTTCAAGCCGTTCGTGGGTAATTTGCCGATTTTACAATCTTCTCAACATCAAAATAGACCAGGAATGGCCCATCATAAATTATCTCCTTCCTGTAACCTTTTTTTCGCTCCCTTTTTTTTTCTCGGATTGGCCCATAGGCGGCTCGGAAGCACGGCGTGTTATCCGGCACATGGGCACAGCAACTAGCTTAATCAGCATTTCATCAGCAACATTCCATCAGCAACATACCATCGGTAACAGACCCCAACGTCCGCTTCGATTCCAGTTCCATATTCCAATTCCATATTCCATTTCCATTTCCATTTCTCTGATAAATTTACCTCCCTGTAATCCAAATGTCGATTCCTCAACAACCTCAAAATCCAGGTCCTTTTTCCGCTCAACATGGATACGCAGATATCCAATTCAAGACCCATACTTATCTGGATGAGCCCACACCTTTGCCAGGCCAGCCATCCAAGACCCTGCAGTTTATTGGGTCGAAAACAGACAAAGAACATCAGAAAAAGTACGGGAAACGCATTTTTGAGTTTCTCATAAACACCATGTGCAGATAGTGTAGGCGCAGAAAGACGCCATTTCCCTGGATGAATCAAGGAATATGTGGCTTGACATTAAAAGCGAACGGCCTGGCTTCAAGGCACCTCCGAGAGACATTTGAAGCGACATAGAATATTATTTCGAGACTTATTTCGGTGCCGATATCAACATTACGTGACGAAGGATATACCTAATTTAACTAATACATACACACCTTTGATGGCATACTTCTTTGAGATAACGAACTTACTTTGTAAACAAACTCGTTCTTGATCACAAAACTACTTTTGACAATATATACCCTTAAAATCCGATTCGGGGGCCAGTCTCCTGAAAAAACCTGCAGTCTGGTGTCCACGCAAATTAGGAAGTATAAAATGACAAAGGTCATCTCTCATATCTTAGATCACACCTTTGATCTTTCACCTTTACAAATCATCTCTACCCATTTAGCTTTCCTCTCATCTTTGGTATCCTCAACTTCTTGTTTAACCACTTGTTCTTGCTTTCACAATTTTTTCTTGCTTTCAGAGATTCTTCTTGTTTTCACAGCTTCTTCTTGCTTTCAGAACTTCAGCGTGGACAACGAGTCCCTGGTAAGCTCCACTATTTTCTTGGCGAACCCGTAACTACCCTGATATCCCCCACCTCCAGCGCCATATCCATGAATAAGCCAGGGCTTTACCAGGTCCCTCTCGATACGAGGCCCATTCTTTCTGAACGGTCTGAGGCCAACATTCACCTTCACCACATCAATATAGCTTGGGTTTCCATGCTTCTTAGGATCCACGAGCTCAGGAAGATACTTCGTAGCACGAGCAATGATGCGCAGAGTCAACTTTGGGTCCTCAGCCACGCTCCAGTCGTTTTCATAAAAGCACCCTCCAATAATAGCACCGCCTTCTTTTCGAGGAAATACGTAGAGCTCTTCATGTGGATGCTCAAACCCACTCACAATCTGGACTTTCGAGATGGCGTTTCTTACCACCAAGACCTGGCCTCGGATCGGGAAGTTCTCGCTCGGATCTTCTACGCCCCGAATTTCAGACGCGTGGATCCCGGCACAGTTGATAACAAGCCGAGCCCTTTCACCAGATATATGGAGATCCCTAGCTTTGTCAATTTCTATAATTTTTGGCACGCGTCTCATGTGGATTCCAAGCTCGAGACATCTCTGCACTAAGTACGGTAAATATGTCGGCACAGAAATGACAAACCCGTCGAATTCCCGCCCGTATACGGTACCAGGGACCAACTCAGACTCGGAGAGCTCTCTGCCGTTTGCAAGCGACTCGAACCAGGGAGCAAAAGTGTCCCTTTTTCCATTCCCTCGGTCGAGCGCCGTCTGCGTATAGTACAGGGCATTTTTCTTGGGCCAGATCCCGGATCTCGGGTCCTTGGCCAACACGCCGAATTCCTTATATGCCTCGAGATCGAGTTCTTGCTGAGCCAAGTCGTTTTTTGAGGCAGCAGACTGCCAATTGGCCCCGGCTTTCGGCGAAGTATAGGTGACATCGTCGTCGCCGGGAAGGAAAGTGGCCACTACTGTGACATCGATGTTTTCGATGTTTTGCTTGAGCTTCAAAGCCGTCGTGAGCCCAATAACGCCAGCACCTATGACGACAACGGGAACAGGCATATCGATAGGAGGCAGGATGAAGAATGAAGAAGGAGGAAAAGTGAAAACGAATAAAGCAAAGAAAAATGACAAAGAAAAGAAAAGCGAGAAAAGAAAAAAGAAAAGCGAGAAAAGGAAAGCGAGGATGTGAATGATTTTATGCTGAATTGCGCTTCGGAATCACGCCGGATCAACTGTGGATAGGATGCTGCGAGCCGGTTATCCATCTTCGCCTAGGCGGCCGGTGGCCCTGATACAAACAGCGCGAGCGCTAGTTACCGCATTGGGCGTCTATGGCCCAACTAATCCGCAAAGAAAAAAAAAGGTTCGAGAATTGCACTATTCTTTGGCCTCATCCTATCAATCAGTAATCAGCATCTACTTACGAGGTGGTGTATGACGTCTTCTTGGCAACCCCAAAGAACATACCTGTGATTCTACCAAGGACTCGAGTTACCTCTAAATGTTGCTCCTGCATATAAGGCAGACGACATTCTCCACGTTTTTCTTTTCGCACATTGCACAGGCAGGCAAAGCCGAGTCTGTTGATCAGCAAGTTACCTCTTGTCGTGTCTTCAAATTTTCATTAGAAGCAAAACTTCTTGCTGCAAATAACTCAATTATAATGTTCTCTTTCGCTAAAAAGTTGAAGGATAAACTCGAAGGCGGGGCTGGGCCTGTCGGGGGTGGACATGGCAAGGACTCGTATTTCCAGTCTAATCTCAAGATCAATAATGGTGGGTACGGGCTTCGGGTGCTTTATGTGGCGCCTGGGTCCACGGCACTGGACCTAGGTTTTGAGGCCTGGTTCGACTATATTGTTGGCGTGAACGGGCACGACTTGCCGATGAAACACCCTCAGAATGCGGCGCCTTTATATACCATAAGTGAAGACGGTCTGTTCTCTTATGGATCTAATTCTTCCCATGCCACAGAAGCTAGTATGGTCGACATCGACTTGCTTGCACAAGAGCTTTCAATGGTGGCCCTGAGCCCCGATAAAACCGCCAGTTTCCAGGTCTGGTCTGCCAAGGGCGGCTGCATGAGACACGTGTCATTTGAACTCAAAGCACCTGTTGAAAACACGCTGTCGGAGCCTCTCGCAAACAAGTCTCTGTTTCGTTTGTACCCCAACGTGTTTTCTGAACTTGGGCTTACGCTCCTGTCGCAGCACTTGAACACTGCCACGCACGTGTGGAAGATCTTAACCTCGCACCAGCACTCGCCTGCTTTCGAGGCTCAGCTCGTGCCTTTCTCGGACTATATCATAGGCTGCGACTCGGCGTTTGCTACAGACGAAAATGGGAAAGGCCTTTTGGTAGGTGGAGGCGAGCAGCTCTTGGGGAAGGTCGTGCTGAATTACTATTCAAGGCACCATGAAACCTCAAAAGAGGATAGAATTCCTATCGTTTTCTATATTTACAACCACGACTTTGACACTGTGCGCCCAGTGACTGTACATTTATCACGTGCGTGGGCCCACGGAACCAATAGAGGGATTCTTGGTTGTGATGTGGGCTATGGCTTTCTTCACCGACTTCCTGAAGTTCCAAGAAAGTATCCTGCGTTGGCTGCACAGAACTTGACGGGCGTTTCCACGCTTCCTTTTTTACAAGAAGATAATTCTGTTGCTTTGCCGTCTAAAAACCTTCAATCCTCGGGGTCAGCTCAAAGTAATATAAACCATGACGCCCCAGCACAATCCGCTGACTATTTTCCAATCGTCGAAGAAAAAACTAAAGACCCTTCATCGAATATTGCAATTTCAACTTATGCGCCTTCCTCAAATACGAATCCGGCACACATTGGGCATCCTCTCAATCAAACGAAACTGGAGTATTCTGTCAAGGTTCCCTTGAAAAGCAAGCTCTCGTCACGGTATGCACCAACGTCTGTGGAGCAGCCAGCTGCTCAGCCAGTGGCGCGAATCAAGTCTGCCCTGGAATCACCGAATTTAGAGGCTTTGTACACCACTCAAAAAAAGCTGGAACCGAATATTGACTCGCGAAGTAACGAGATCTATGTGATGAGCCCCTCAATACAAAGTCCACTTGAAAAGCAGGCAAATAACAAGTCTGTGATATCGAGTGTGCCTGAACCTGACTTTTTCGAAACTCTTTTTGGGTCGCAAGAGACAGCTGAAAAACACGCTGAGGTTGGTTCTTCCAGTATTGTTGACAGCAGGGATAAAGACAGACCCAAAGACGAAGATGAATATAATTTGAAAAAGCCGGTAGAAGCTGGACACGAGAAATTAGCCGAGAATGCCCTCGATAAGACTACGGGAGCACCGGATGAACAATCAAATCACAGGGGTATTGAGACCCAAAATGAGAAATATGGTGGCGAATCACCACATGATCATGTCGGAACGCAGGACAGAGACAAGGCTCAAGACGAAGCCAAAAAATCATCTGAAATCAAACTTCAAGGTGGCGAGGAGGAAGGTGGCGAGGAGGCAAGTCGGGAGGAAGAAGGCGTCTCGGTGAAAAAAGACTTCGCATCCAAAAGAGAGTGTGATGCAAACTATAAAGAAAGAAATGAATTCTTCACAGACATCGATCTCGAAGAAAAGTCGGTGCAGACGAATTCAAGCGGGCCATCAATCTCTTGTCTAGCTCAAACTGGAGATTCTCAAGCCGCGTTCGTGGAGTCTCAAATAGTTGACCCTTTCCACTCGTCATCATCAAAGGGCGCTGAAGATTCAAAGACAACCAAACCAATTTCAGAAGTCGGAGTCAAAGACACTCTGGTCGAGTCGCATGAGGAAATCAAAGTAAAAGATCAAGACCCAATTGCACTTGACGAGGAATTTTTGCCTGACACACCCGTCCTCTATCAAACTGAGCAGACTGATCTAACCGAACAACCCAAAGAACTTGAAAATTTGGAGAATCCGGAGCAAACGAGAGAATCGGGGGAAGCTGAAGAAACCGAAAGAACTGAGAAAACTCCAAGCCAGACAAGTCAACTCGATACGCAGATCCCACAAGAATCAAGCATTGCAAGACCAGGCTCCGAGGAACATTCAGTGACTCCAAACGACCCCAAACCTCTAAACTTGATATCTGACCCATCAAAAATTACAGACTTTGAGCCCTCAACCAAGAACGCGGTTTCTTCGAGCGAACCAATGGTACCATCATCTTCTCAAATAGATAGTACCGATTCTCGCACTTCAAGATTGGCCGA